>JANITX010000007.1:13777229-13792217 GCA_027564395.1 Erythroxylum ulei
AAGAAACGGTTATTCAGTTGAGTTCTGTAACTAACTCAAACTGATGCGTCTTTTGATTTCTTGCGTCTGCTTTTCTTCTGTCTGTTTTTTGTAATTGCCTTCCGTTTGCTTTTTCCATTTTAGCTTCCCCATTTGTTTTTCATCAAAATCATTTAGTGAAGTCATTCTGACTTAACAGGGTACTCCACCATTATGAAGACCATGCAAAATGTAATATTAAGTGGCAACTTTAAGTCTCTATTTATAGATGTTAAGAATTACGTCAGGTCTAGAGTTTTCCATTGAAATTATAAAAATTAGAAGACGATACTAGTTTGCTAATAGTCAATCATTTCATATTTGAAAAACCTGACAGAGAATTGTATGACTTTTAAGGTGGTTCCTTCATATAAGGCTTGACAAAATATTTAAGAAAAAAAGTCTTGATATGTCCTTTCCTTTCTATATTTTATTATAAATGTATAATAACCTCTTTTTAGGTCTTTAGACTTTGAAACATCAACCAAAGATAATGGTGGGTTTCGCACTACTTAAAGTGCCCAGTTGATAGTACTTTTAAAATTAAAAGTATAATTTTTAAACATAACCCAAATGAAAGTTTAGGGATGCATCAATTTAAGGTTTAAATATTGACCGAAAAAGTAATTTGAACTTCAAAATTGTCATTATAATATAACTTGAACCTTAATATTTCAGAGCATTCAATTTGAGCTCTAACGTTTTGAAAACAATTAAAAGAGTCCCTCATTATGGGAAAATTTGATAGGGTTAAACTTCTATCAGTTAAATGCCATGTCAATACTTACACGAAATCTTTTACGTTTTTAAAATTTATTTGTGGGCCTTAGTGCCACGTTGAATAGTGTATCCTACCAATAGAATAAAAATAAAATTATTTATATTAATTAATTAGAATAAATAATTTGTAACCCCTAAATTCTCTAATCAACTAACCTTAATTTTTCTAAACCCTAAATCAGTACCAAATCCTTATGTTCCCCTAAATTTCTTCAACATTTCTCTCCTCTATTTCACAATTGCTCTAGCTTCTTTAACTTCCAGTGATGTCCATTCCTCACTTTGACTAGTTGCCTTTATACATTAAAGAGTTATGTTTTCCTTTACCTAATATATTTTCTTTCAAATTATAGAAGCAGCATAAAAAGAAAGACTATCATTCCAAGGTTATGAAAAATGAAAACATCATTAAAAAGGTAAAGGCTTTGACATTTCATCTTTAGGATTCTTATAAGTTTTGATCGTTCGATTTTGAATATGATTCACAATGACATTCCTTAGTCGTTTTTGTTTATTACTTTAATAATGCTCTTTTCTCTAAATCTTCTTGTTTTTTTGGGTTTACGTTATGTCTCCCATTTTTAGTAAGGACGATCTACTTAGTATATACTTTCTATATGTATTACTTTTTTTTCTTATTGGCCAATGTTATCCTTTATTGATGTTTAGCTCAAGATTGGCAGTTCGTTCATATTAGGATCATATTAGACACTCATTAAAGTTTCATATTGATTTGGTTACTACAATATTTTGTTTGGTTTACTTTAATAGAATATGACCCTAATAAAATACATGTTTGTTTTGTTATGTTTATTTTTTTATTCCTAATGGTTAAACAAATTTTTTTCTTGAAAAAGTTTAACTTCAATACCTTTTAATGAGATCAAGTTTAAATTTTTTAATTCTTTTCTCTCTTGATTAACATATCCTCTAACATAATTTTGTATTTGTTTAGTTTGTTCATAGCCATTGATTTCTTGCACCATTGGCATTAACTCTTAAAGAAGGAATCTTATGGAATCAAATTTTAGGACTAAAGGGCTTATATCACTTTTTCCTTATATTTTTTTGACTTTTGGTTTTGGCTCTATTGTTAAAGTTTCTCTTCTCATTTCTGGATATAAACTATAAAAGTAGCAGGAGATGACAAAAGAAGTAATATTGGCGAGTTACTGTGTTTTTTTATGCCTAAAATGTTATATAAAAATAGTTATTGCCTTTGGTGTTTCTACAAATTGAGTGTTCTGATTAGTTGTAGAATTCTAACCATTTTTATTACAATTATTTATTTGAAAATTCTTTATGGAATGTAAAAATTTATAGTTTGAAAAAAAGATTTAAGCCTTGGCAACTCTATTAAAATTCACCTACTTCATTAGTTAATTTGCTATTGGTTCATTATTGTGATAATTGCATTAACATCTCCCAAATATATGAACTCCATGTCTTTTACTATAATATTAAATTCAAAAGAACATAATATGGGTTGTTATTATGTGTTAAATGCCCTACTAAAAACTTCATGGAATGATCATAAACCAAGGAGGAGATTGTCCGAAATATCCAGTGAGTTTTTGCTTTTGATAAGGTAAAATTGCTTATATGTATAACGTTTATCCTATTAACTATTTTTTGTTTCAAGTTAGTAGATGTGATTTTTTAAGTAATGTGATAAAAAATTTACAAAAGGGGTCGTTGAAATGATCCTTAAGTTAAGATATGTGAGCTGAAAAAGGAGGCCCAAACAAGTATAGCTTAAACAAGTACAACCATCGAAATTGAGGAGCAAATAAAGTTCATAAAGCAAGATATTAGTTTGTTGAAGAAAGAGAAAAATGAGTTAAAACTTATTTTAGTGGTTATTGTAATAGGAATTTTTACGCTTATAATAGGTGTTATTTTCAAAAATTTTGTAGGAAAATGTATTAAGTTGCAATATTTTATTTCAAACTTGAATTATAATGAATGTAATAATGTGATTGTGCACTAGAACTTCTATTGAAATATAATTTGTAATTATATATTGAATGTAATGATTATCTAACATCTCTTATATGAAATCTATAATATTTAGTAATTCATAATAGTAATATATTTCAAATTAATTATTTAAAAGTGGAAAACATATTACTATTAGTTATAAATTCGGAAATCATATACAAAAATTGCAAATGTAGTACTATATATTCATACCCAAAATTGGTAGACATGTATACATTTATCCAAAATGAAAATAGCAATAACACATCTATCCAAATATTTGGCAAACAATACTTCTATCTAAAAGTTATTAACAACACATATGACAAATTTAGTATGGTTGATTGGGAGCCATATTGCTTCCCTTATTTACAGTTGACTGGAAAAGTTATTCTTGTGGTAGTTGTATCAGTGATGATCTCCTCATTTTTGCCTCAGCTTGTAAATGTTAGGAAGTGACGCTAGATTGTCCTTTGAACTCAAACCCCTTAGTTCAAAAGACAACATGAATTTAAATAGATCAACATCCGCAAACTTCCTTTTATAGCTATGAAGAGCTACCTGTTAAGTCAGAATGACTTCATTAAATGATTTTGATGAAAAACAAATGTTGAAGTTAAAATGAAAAAGCAGACGGAAAGCTAAAATGAAAAACCAGACGGAAGGCAATACAAAAAACTGACGGAAGCTTAATAGAAAAACAAATGGTGAAGCCTACGCGAAAAGCAGATGGAAGCTTGAGTGAAAAGCAGACAGAAGAAAAGCAGGCGCAAGAAAAAGCAAACGCAAGAAAAGCAGACGGAAGAAAATAAAGACGCATCAGTTTGAGTTAGTTACATAACTCAACTGAATAACCGTTTCTTTGAAGATTCAAGAAGCAGTTGGATACGAAGATTATAAATACAAGTCGGAGTTGAAGATTGCAAAGTTAGCGAAATTGAAAAAGCTTAGCAATTCACGAGAGAAACTTCTATGCAAAAATCTAAAGCTATTTTTCCTTTAACAAAGCTCGAAAGAAAACCTTTCAGTTGAAAGTAGTATAGATAGCCTGAAGAGGCTAAGAGTGAAAGAATACTGACTGTAAGAGACCTAAAGAGGCTCAGAAACAAAGAATACTTGTAAAGTTTTGAGAGATAGTGAAATCTCAGAAAGACATCTGAGGACTGGACGTACCCCATGGTTTGGGGTGAACCAGTATAAAAATTGCTCTGTCGAAATCTCTCAACCCTTAATCTCTCTTATCTTTCAATTTTAGAGTTTACTGTCTTAGACAAGTTTTCTAAAACTATCTATAACTTTGATACTTAGTAGTTTTCGTAAAAGAAACAAGTTGTTTTTTAACGAACTTTTAAAAAAAAAAGGGATTAACGAAAAGGATACACAATTCAGCCCCCCTTCTTGTGCATCTGTATATCATTATTAAGTATTGTTTTAACGTGTGATTCACTTCACCCATCTCAAAAGATACATATACAAGTAGTAAGTTTTAAACATACCTTTTAATTATCAAGCAAAAACTGTAAGATTTGATTCAATATGTGCTTTCGTTGTTATGAGCTTCAACACCTCTTGTTCGACTACATTTGTAAATAAATTATTGATTCATCATTCTTAACAATCATATCAGAGAACTCTTAAGAAAGAATAAATTAAAAATAAGTATAAAGAGTCAATTATAAACAATCCATCTACTCTCTTCAACATCTTAGGTTACAGGTTATAACAAGTGATTGTTGATGAATATGTAAAATTACAATATGCAATATATGTGAAGAAAGTATCACAAGTCTCATATAATTCTAGAAAGTTATGATAACATTATGCATGAAGACTATATGTGAAGAAAGTAGCACAAATGTGCTATTGAAATCATTAGATATAAAGGAAACATAGGATCTAGCCAGATAGTTATTTCATGGCAGAAAATAACTTAAAAGAGTATTAAATTCACATAATAATTTCTTTTTTTTTTCATAACTAACAGGCTTGAATTGGTCCTATATTCATGTTGTTGAGATGTTTTCCTGACACACATCTGCCAATGGTTGGTAATTTTTCTTGGATCTTTTATAGAAATATTAGACTTAGATAAGAATACTTCTTTTATATATATATATAATCTTTGTATTACCATTAGCCTTTTGAATCTTAACCTAGGATTTTAGTTATGCTTATGTTGTAAATGTTATTCTCATATATTCTATTTATGCATTAGAAAGCGAATGGAACCTTTTGTCTTGGATTTATGACCTTGAAGTAAAGTTAAGAACTTTTATACATTCTTTGGGTTTGTTTGGCATAAACATGATTTAAGGAAATCAAATTTATGATATAAGTGTCTATTTCCTATTACTGATACAATAAGAAGTCCAAATGTCTTTTCTTAATGCTTAGAAACAACCTAGTTCTACATTTGGCAACTGTGTTAATTGGTTCATCACCAAATAATATGAGGAAGGTTTATTCTTCAGTTTACTACTAGACTTAAACAATTTTGAGAGGTAAGACTGAATTCACACATCTATTTTAATTTACCAACTTGAATTGACAAACAAACCAAAATAACATATATATGATCAGTACATAAGGTCAATAAAATAAGCTGGAGAAAAAGAACCTAGAAATCTTGGATAGCATCTTTCAAACTTGGAAAGGAATAATAAAAAATAGTAGATAAGTTAGACGAATTACCTAGACATATAGACAACTTAAGACGACGACAGATGAAGATGGACGACTTGCAAGGCTTCTGAAACACGATTGGCAGAGGAAGAAGAAGATTTTGAAACCCAGTTAGGAAGATGAAGACAACTTCGTCATTAGGTTTTAATTAAGATGAAAATGATGTCGTTTTTAGTGGAACAAACAACTTCGTTTTCGTTAAATGCTACACAACTTTGGGCACCATTTAGCGACGATTATAGGAAAATGTCACCAAAGGGTTGAACATTGGCGATATTTTTTTAAAAATGTTGCCAAAGGAATGTATATGCGACAACAATTTAGAACTACTTTTAGCAACAATTATATGATTTGTCACCAATGGTTTTCTAATTATGACTATTTAGGAAAAGCTTCGCAAATGGCTAACCCTTTGCCAAAGGATAAGGCTTTGGCGATGAATTTAGAAATCCTCACCAAATCTTATCATATATGTTACATTCTTAAATATATGTAGAAATTTTATAAAATAATATAAAATTTATATATAATAAACAGAGTAATATGTTTAAATAGAATAATATGATCAGTAATATATGAGAAAAATTATTTATTACCTACATATTCATATATCATTATATTAATTACCATATATCATTATGTTAATTACAATTATTATCTATACATTCATATATTATTATGTTAATTATAATATAATTTAAAATATAATTGCAATATGGTTAAAAATGAAATTAAATATTTAATATCAATAAATATAAAATAGAATATATAAATAGAATTAATAGAGAATATATTTGAATATAATGATTATTAAAAACTTCATGTTAAAACTATTTAAAAATTTGTGACACCATATAAATTGTCAAATCATATATTTAAAAAAAATAAAAAGTATAAATCAACGTAATATTAATTAATTTTGAGTTTATAGTTTTACAAAATTTTGAAATGAGATTGTTTTTAGCTAAATTTATTTTTAAACTTAAAATTATTATCAATAATATTAAATTTGATTTCTATAAATATGATATTTAATCATAAAATGATCAAGTGAAAGTTAGTATATTCATAATTATAAATAACTTAGTTATTTTGTTTTGAAGAATTAAAAGAGAGTTACTTAGCATTTGCGATTGTCGCCAAGAGGTATGTCTTTAGTGACGATTATGAAAATCGGTGCCAAAGGCTAACTCTTTGGCAAATGGCCAAATCTAAGCTTTTGGCAACAATTTTGCAAAAGCATCACTAAAAGCTTATTCTTTGGTTATGTTTTCTAAAACTGTCGCGAAAAGATTGCCTTTAAAAAATAGTAACCAAAGGGTTTTTTATTTATTTATTGGTAGTGGATACGACATACCAGGAATTTAAGCTAAAACGTCTCACTGAACGAGACTTGTCACTTCAATCAGATTGAATTACATTTACGAAAACATTTTCTATATTAAACGAATTAACTAGCTGCATATATGCCTCTTCAAATAGATAAATGATGACCTTGGTGAACCTTTCACCTGTGGCTACTGTATTAACACTTTAACAGTGACATATCTGATCTTATTTGAACGAAACTGCTTGTTCTGTTTCATTGAAAAGAACAAGAAACCAGTGAAATAATCTCTAGCTCGAGGGTTTCAACGCATCCATCATCAAAGATACACAGTCCAGTCATTACGGGAACCACATCCACGTCCATCCACATCCACATCCACATCCGTACCATCAAGATCCATTGGATTTTTTGTTCTTGCTTTAGGGTAAAAAAGGTGGAGCTAGCTAAGAGAAGGGCCAGCTAAACGGGTAGGAGGAAGACGAGATTTTCCGATTTAAGCTTTGAAAATGGGATCATAAAAAGATGAAAGTTTTGAAAGAAGCTTTTCTTATAGATATATATATATATACACACACATTATTACTCGTTCTTTCGGGCCCAGCAACTACAGTACGTAGAACCTTTACGTACTGACTAATTTATAAACCCTGTTTGATGTCATTATTAAGGAGCAGTTTCAAGGAAGAAATTGATTGCCAATTGCTTCAAGGCCCCAGGAGATTACTTTACCTGAAAAGGAACGCAACTTTCCCAGGAACGCAACGCAAGAAGTTTCGTGGATGACATGATGGAGCAAATGTAAATGATTACAAATGTGAAACCAAGACACCATTGACGAGATCGAAATGTTCCGCACCAGAAAAAAGGTACAAAAAAATTAATATTCCGCACATCGTTTCATATATATTTAGCTTTTGGTTAATTATTGGAGGCACCATTGACGAGATTGAAATGTCTCTCGGATTGGAAAGAAAAAGGATAAAAGGACGACAAGAAAATCGACCATGGATGTGAGGGGCTTCCATTTATCTTGCCAATGGTTCAATATCATTTAACTAAACCAGAGAATTTTTTGACTTAGAGAGCACTACTAGACGAGTGAATCCAGAATCTTCTTTCAGTACACAATGTTTAAGATTATGATGGCTTAGCTTTGCATTTGAAGCAGATGGTAGAGCAGAAGCCAAATAGAGAAAGGAGACTCAGACTGAAACAGATGATTCCTTCATGTTTAAAGTTTCTTCTATATAGAATATAACAAGGAAACAAAGAAAGAAGAAGGTCAAATTAATTAGTTTAGATGCTCAATTAGAAAAAATGGTTTTTTTTTTCTGAGTGATTTTTTATATTAAAAGTAAATGGTGTATTTCTTTCCTGAGTGATTTTTATATATTAAAAGTAACACAGAAGTACAGAAATTCCATTTCAAAGTTGAGAATTTGACTTCGCCCCATGAAGAAGGAACATTTGTCAATTAATCACTTGAGGATGACAGAAAAATGTAAATCTTGAAAATTAATCGAAGTGGCCTTAAAAAGATTAGTTGGGGGCAATGGACATTCACGATGAGGAAGTCAGTGGTAATAAAACCTAATGATTGAGATGTTCTAAATTTGGAGAGTAAACTAGTTCAAGAATTCTTGCAGATGAATTCAACCACTTTCCTTTTCCAAGGAGATCCACATCATCTTCAAAGAATGGCACTGGCATGTACCGATAGATAGAAATGGAGGTCAATTCATGGTTTTCTCAATTTGGATTTGAGGTATAGCTCGATGAAGTTATTTAGTCCCAATCAAATTAAGCTGGGTCATAATATGGGTCTAAGTACGTACTGAGGAAAGTTCCACTTCTGATTTGTTTAGCCCAATATTAATGTACTCCAATCTTAAAAGACTTAGGGACAAATATGGCCCAAGCTCCAAAGAATTCCTGCCAAGTCCTTACGCCAGGTTCCATTTACTCCTCAAATAAGGGGTAATCAAATGTTCAGCTTTCCTAGCCAAGACTATAGCGCGCGCAAATCCAGTTAAGAAGTTTTTCTGCAAGATGATGTTTATCTTCAACAGCCAGATTATGAATTCTCCTATTCCATTCTTTCCAGATCAAGTAAATTGTAGAGACAAATGCAAGCCTGAGTAGTGCCACATTTCTGTCGCCATCCTTCATGTGGTTGACGAACCAAGACAGCGTAGGCTCCCATTCAAAGAGATGGTTTATCTCTCCCACCAGATATTGTATTTTACTCCATATAAATTTAGAATATATATAATTAAAGAAGAGGTGATTTCTGTTCTCGTCTGCATTTTGGCAAAGTTTGCAGCAAACATTAATCGAGTTCTGTTCTTTATTGCTAACCAGTTGATGAGTGAAGCTTTGGGGTTCATGTTGTTCTTTTATATCAGGTGATGACAAGAAACTTGAGGAATATTGTGCTTGAATATCTGATGGCAAGATGCATTAGAGAAGACACCATTTAAGTTCATAACCCAGCAGATAGTGTCGTTTAGCATAATGTCCCCTAGTTGCAGGAGTAAGGTTCTTAGAGAGGCAAATCCCCTGAAGTTATCCCTCCATTTACCATTGATGATTAGACCTGATACTTTTGCATCCAGCGGCACACGATTATGCATTTGAGCATGAATATGATGGTTTATAAGGGGGCTAATATCTAGTCAATTTTCAAATCATACCCAGATGTTTCTCCCTCCATTAATTCTTTGCTTGATATGAGGATACAACCAAGTCCTCATCTTCAGTATTTCATTAAAAAACTAGGAGAAATGGAAGAAGTGTCTATATGCCAGAAGTTACGACCTTGAAGTTGGATTTGGTGTATCCATTTAGTCCAAAGTGCTTCTTTGTCCGTAACTAGCCTTAAAAGTTTTTTCCAAGTAATAATTTGTGCATGATCACCGTAGATTGGATACTGAGTCCTCCAAGCCTCTTCAGAAGAGTAATATCACTCCACTTGACTTTTGCCTTGACAACGACCAGACCATAGGAATGCTTTTAGAAGATGATTGATTTATTTGATGATCTTACGAGGCAAGATCGTATAGGCTAACCGGCGGGTGTGAAGACTACTCAGAATAGATATAATTAGGGTGATTCTTCTTACATAGGAAAGAAAACGAATTTTCCAATAGAGGACTTCGCTTTTTAACCTTTTCAAAATAGAGATGCAATCCACAAACTTTAATTTAGAGCAAGAAATTGTTACCCCAAGATATTTGATAATAGGGGGTGAATACGAAGCACTATAGCTTTGTTAAGATCATTGGAGTTGCAAACATCAGTTGAAATAATTAGAAAACTTTCCTCTATGTTTATCTGTAAGCCAGAACACTTCGAGAAATTCACTAGTGCATTAATAAGAATGGTTATAGAGGCTAGATTTGCATCACAGAATAAAATGAGATCACTTGCAAAGGATAAATGCGTGAGATGAAGATAATAAAATTTCTGATGGTACTTAAAGTTACCATTAGAAGATGTAAGTGAGCGGATGAGTTTAGATAAGCCCTCTATTATCAAGGTAAAAATGTATAGGGAAAGAACGCTCCCTTGTTGGAGCCCCTTATGATTTTTGAACAATTTTAAAGGTGACCCATTCACAAAAACACCTATGGAGGGGGTCTGTATACACCCCATCAACCAATTAACAAAGGTATGTGGAATTTCCAGAATTTCTAGGAAGGTTTTGACAAATTCCGAATTTACCGTGTCAAACACTTGGTAGAAATCAATCTTTAACATGTAGTTGTTTATTTGCTTCCCCAAAGAGTAATCTTTCACCAATTCTTGAAGAAAGTGAATGTTATCTCTGATATTCCGACTCGGAATGAATGCCTTTTAATTTGCTTCCACTGTATCCATAAGGACCCCTTTCAATCTATTCACAAGCAATTTAGCTATAATTTTTTAAACTGTGTTGCAACACTAGATAGGGTGGAAATCCCCTATATGGATTGGATGTTTGTGTTTGGGCACCAGACAAATATAGGTATTATTCAATTCTTTTAACATATTGGAATTCTAAAAGAATTCCAACACTGTTTTAGCCACCAATGATCCAGTGATTTCCCAAGTCTGCTGGAAGAACCATGCTGTAAAACCATCCAGTTCCGGGGCTTTGGAAGGATGAAATTGCGTAGCTATTAATTGGATATCTTACAAGGAGAAGGGGATAATCAAAACTGCCTTACTCTCCTATGAAATGACTCCCACTAACATCCTCTTTATATTGACAGTTGGCATCTCTCCCAAATCTAGTCACATCAGTTGTGAGAAGAAGTTTCTCGCCATTTCAAGTAAGGCCTCCTAGTCAGAAAGAGTGATTCCATTACTATCCTATAGACTAATAATTTTTTTGACATTTCTTCTAGCCGTGATAGAAGCATGATAGAATTTAGTATTAACATCACCTTCTCTAATCCAGTTCAATCTAGCCTTTTGCTTCTGGCTGGAATGGTGAAGCTCCAATGATTGTTGGTACTCTTTGAGAAGATTACAATCTAGCTCTCTCTTATTGACATCCTTCAAGTGATTGTAGCACTTCTCCTAGGCTTGTTGAATTATATTACAAAGAATGGACATATTCAGGTTTGTGCTACTAGTAGCCCATTTTAATGCTTCTTTTATCCTTCTTAGTTTCTGCGTTAACTGATATGCTTTAAAGCCTAAAAACTTCTGTTGCTAGTAGCTATGAATAATATCCTGAAACCCCTCCAGCTAAGTAGTGCCATTAAAAAAACAGAAGGGAGTTCTCCTTATTCTTTCTTTAACCCAGCAATGAATGAGCAGGAAGGAATGGTCTGAAGTCAAGTTTTCGCCAAAATGAACAAAAGATTGGGGAAATTCATTCCTTAGTTAACCAAGCATCCATCTAGCTTCTTTTAGATGAGCATAACCCCTTGCTAGTTGTTAGATCAGGTGAGTAATCTTCCATTTGAGCATAAATCTGTAAGCTCTACCCCCTTAGCAAGTTTGTGAGTTCATTTGTGATAGCCATAGAGTATTGAGTATTGCCTTCTGCCTTCTGCCTTTGTCAGATTGAGAATACAGTTAAAGTCTCTAGTCACAATCCAAGGATCGGAAGTAATGTCATTAAGCCTTTTCAGACAGCTCCACAAAGAAGAACGTTGGAAAGTAAAGTTGGCCGCATAAAACAGAGTGAGCATAAACTGCGAAGGTTGCCTTACAAATTTACACAGTAAGTGCATATGCGGATCACTTTCTTCTTCAACTTAGACGTCCATTATACCCGAGTCATAAATATATACAATCAGCCCATTGTAATAGGACCTATGATTAGATAAACCCCTCCATTGTGAAGTTAAAAATTTCTAAGCGTTAAAGGTAGACATATCCTTTATTCTAGTTTTAAGCAATCCTATTATTAATGGCTTCTTCACCTTAATAAGGTCTCTCAATACAAACCTCTTCTTAGGGTCATTTAGGCCCCGCATATTCCAAATCAGAAAAGACATTCTGAGGAGATGATCCCCTTATTTTTCTTATTAGCACTCTTTCTTGTTGCAACAACTAGAGTCTGGATTGATTCTAGTTCCTCCAAATTAGAAGGTAATGGCTTACCATTAGTGGTATCAAGGTCTGGTACTTCCTTAGTAGTCTCTGCATTGGAATTGCGCATTCAGTTGTTTTTTTTTTCTTCTGAGAATCCATTATAGGTTTTGTTTCCATGTTATTAAGTGTTTCCACTACTCCTCTTTTGTTATTGAGCCTGTTATGGATCTGATTCAACTCCAAAATAGAATCACTTCCCGAATTTGTAGACAACCCCTCAACACATATCCCAAGAGTCACTGTAACCTCAGCATCACATTAGGAATTAATCTCAAAGGTGCTCTGTTCACAAGTATTTTGAGATGGGATTTTCGTATTGTTCTCCAGTTGAATAATTTTTCCAGTCGGTTTTCATTTCTTGCTAGCATTTGGTTTCCATAGGTAAGACAGCCGAATGGACTTTAGAACCATTTCTTCATTTTCTCCCACACTCTTCACAGTAAGATTATAAGGTAGAATCGATGATTTGGGTATCTTAATACAAACTTTCACGTAGCCAACCCTTTATATATTCAGAGTTTGAGAGTCCGGTGTTAGAGGTTTACCTAAGGCACTTGTTACATAGCTCAATCGCTGGAGCATCCACAGTTCCATGGGGAGGTTATGAAGATGGACCTATATCGAGAATTTCTCTATCGAGACCCTGTCCATTCTTATCCTTGGACTCCATTTAAGTAAGAAAAGAGGTTAATCCCCAACGCGTAAGGGGCCCTGCTTAACTATACCCTGCATTTCACATTCCTTGCCAACTTAAATAGGAATGACCTATCTTCACGTAACAACACTTGTTCTAGACCCTTAGAACTCCATCTGGCCAAAGCCCAAGCCTTCACCACAAGGAATGCTGACCTCTTATTCTAGAAAAAGCTGATGAGAGCCAAGGAACAAACACCAATGTCTGCATCAATAATATCTCATAGGGGCAAAATCACTCCATCCTTTAACACCTCTGGAAAGTGCGTTAGGTTTACCTTGGGTACCTGGGGTATTAGCTTCCTCTTCTAGGCTCCAACAGGTTACAAGCTCATATTCATAGGCTTAGAGATTTGGGGATCTGCTTTATTCTTAGTCAAGTGCTTCCATTTGAATTTCTCTTCGGAAAGCACCAGGAAGGCTTCCTTTAGGCTTAAAGGTTCCCCGACATCCATCTTAGTATCACTTATTGATATTTGAAAAATACTTTTTCAAATGTCAATTCACTCTAGGTAGAGAATTTCTTAAATCAATACTAATCAAAAATAGTAGAACATTCTCTCTAATTATTTTACAGTGATGAATCATTTATTGACTTACTCAACTATCTCTACATATTTCATACTATATACAAGTATTATTGACTGAGCTACCCTAAGTATAATAAATCATAAGTAGCATCAAAATACTATAATTGTCACATGAGATACTTTATCTTAAGTCTCAAGATAAATTAGAAAACCATTATAATAAGAAAATCCATAGACACATAAGTAATATTTCATTAGGAATCCTCATAACTAAGTAAGTTTAGTGAATTTATTCTCTAATAAGCACTCATACATTTTTTTAAGTATCTCCATACTTGACTTTAAGAGATCAATTACTTACTTAACAAGAAAGAAATATAATTTGTGCTAGTTTAATTGTTTCATCAATATCCTGTTTTGATGAAACTACAACTAGGAATAACTTAGGAATAATACATAAATATAAATTGCTTCTCATAAATATGAATTCATCATAGTTTTACTTACACAGTAATTATTCAAAAAAATTACCTTTAATTTTAAAATATTAAATGTAATTAACAAAATACATAAAGATGAAGAATGCCTTTATTAATTAAAATAATAATGTCAGACACAAAATTGCAACTAATTGATTGATTGCATGAGCATAAACTAACAATCTCCTATTTGCATTAAAACCAATTGCCTATATCTAATACCATATCCATCCATATGTTGATCATATCCTTTTTGAAACAATGATTCAGTGAAAGGATCTGCAAGATTCTCTTTAGTGGTGACCCGCTCTAATGCTATATCATTTCGCTTTACTATCTCCTTAATCAAGTGAAACTTCCTAAGTACATGTTTAGAATATTGATGAGAACTTAGTTTCTTTGCCCATGCAATAGTGCCATTACTATCATAGTATAATTCTATTGGTTTAACAAAGTTATGAACTACTTCAAGTTCGGTGATGAACTTCTTAATCAAAACCACTTCCTTTGTTGACTATGATATTAAAATTTACTTTGTATTGGTCATAAAATATGTAATGGTTAGTGGTTTAAAACTCTTCTAACTTACCGCACCATTCAAAGTGAAGATATAACCTGACTATAATCTACTACCTTTTGGATTAGACTAGAAACTAGCATCTAAATACCTTTGACCTCCCAGTTTAGCTCTTTCATAGACCAAGAAAATATCTTTAGTGTAACAGCCCAGCCCACCCACTTGCAGATATTGTCTGCTTTGGGCCTCGGCCCTTACGGTTTTGCCTTTTCCCTTCTGACTCGTAGGGAAGGGATGAAAACTCGTCCACAAGGGAGAGGTTTCCACACCCTTATAAATAGTGCTTCGTTCTCCTCATCAGTCGATATGGGATGGCAATGATCCTTCATC
>JANITX010000007.1:13852365-13867926 GCA_027564395.1 Erythroxylum ulei
AATACTGACTGTAAGAGACCTGAAGAGGCTCGGAAACAAAGAATACTTGTAAAGTTTTGAGAGATAGTGAAATCTCATAAAGACATCTAAGGACTGGACGTAGCCCACGGTTTGGGGTGAACGAGTATAAAAATTGTTGTGTCGAAATCTCTCAACCCTTAATCTCTCTTATTTTTCAATTTTAGAGTTTGCTATCTTAGACAAGTTTTTTAAAAACTTTCTATAATTTTGATACTTAGTAGTTTTCGTAAAAGAAACAAGTTCTTCTTTTAACGAACGATTTTAAAAAAGGGGATTAACGAAAAAGATACACAATTCGACCCCCTTCTTGTGCATCTGTATATCATTATCAAGTATTGTTTTAACGTGTGATTCACTTCAAGTAATATCTATTCTATTATATTTCTTATCTTTTTTATTCCTAAGAATAAATTTTATATTCCTTATCTATTCCAGCTATTAAACCAAACAGGTTCTTAGGGCTTTGGGGTTTAAAACCTTAAATCTGCAAACGTCTCTCTTTTTCAATGACCCATATTTGTTTCTTTGTCTATCACATTTTCTCTATCTATCTATTGTGAGATCTCAGAGGAGGAGCTAAATTGAGATCAAGTATATTGCCTCTATTGTTGATATTTCTACACATATCATTTAGTAAAGAACCATTCAATCGATATTTCTCACTTGACCTGCTTCTCCAATCTAATGGAGAATTAACAGCCTTAAGAAGACATGGTTGATGGCTTCTTCTGTCTTGGTTGCTTCTTCTTTTTCTTCAAATTTATCACCTGCCTCAATGCTATTCTTATTAGAAAAACTCTCTTCAAAACTCCAATTCCTTATGATTTTCACCAAGTATCGCCAATTTTCAATACATAATTGTTTCTTATTTGTTGCCAAAAATTATTGGACTAATAATGAAATGAAACTATAAATCTAACTTTCTAAAGATATTTACCTTAGTATTAATATGTCTTCAAGAACAACCAACCATGAAATGGTTCAAAGATTGTTTGACAATTAAGAGATCCATTAAGTTTTGGTGAACCAGTGAACCTTAATTGCCTATAGAACTACTAAATTAAAGAGTTTAAGTAAATATATTCTAGGACAAGTAGAGTTTCAGGCATTATTGTCACTTAAAAGCTATTATGTGAGTATTAAAAAACTTGTAGTCAAAATAATATATTAAAGGACTTATCTAAGTCATAATCTGTGAAGTTTATTACTTCTGGCATTTTATTTTTCCACTAGAAGCAACTTGTTTAAGTGCCAACTTGTAAGTACACAAATATCTAGAACATTTGGAAATATTATATTTGATTGTTACTAGTCCTCAACCATCAACTATTACTTTATCCATTATAAGCTTTAGTTAATAATTACAACAAGTTATGACTTTAATCCATATGCCTTAGTAATAAGCTATACATAGAATCATAATAGACAAAGAAACAAAGATAGGTCATTAAGAGAGATAGAAAGATATTTAGGGATTTATGGAATTTGAACCTTAAATCCCAAATTTTAGAGTTTCACTTAAGTGAGATGCCATATAATATACCAATATGGTATCTATGGTCCCTCAAATTAAAAAGAATAGCATATCATCATGTGTTGACACGACTCATATAGAAGTTTATATTTTCATTAGTATGAGATTTAGGTAGTTTAGTTTTACCAAAAGTTATCTTTTTTAATTATTAAAAACAATGAAATCTAACTTAAATTTGGTATAAATCTTAGGGGATAAAATATGCCTTTTGCCTAATTTAATGTAACAATAAATAATGAGATTTGTTAGACAACCTAAAGATTTAACCCATAGCTTTGATGATAATAAAGCATGTTACTACTAATATTTTTATCCTTAATGATATTAATAAGCTAATATGTGAAAGATCAAGTTTAATGAAAGGGTAAAATGATTAGTGTAACCAAAGGTTAAAGAAAATAAACATAGTATGAGACATAAGTAACTTAAGAGAGCTTTAACGAAATTTAAGTGAATAACCAAGAACGAAGAGGAATTAAACACAACAAGATTTAATAAAATTATTGTAATCCTTTTTGTAATTTTCTCTTGATCATTTCAACAAATTATGGGCTCAATCATTACATGATCATTTTCATATAGATCATAACATTTAAATCCTTTAATAATAAAGAGGAAATTTGTTTTGATCTTTCAAGAAAACCTTTTGATCTTTCAACAAAATTTTTAAGATGAAATGGTTTAAATCAAGTTTTTATCCTTAAAAGAACTTGAGAAGTTTGAAAAACCTCATTTTAAGTATAATGGCCATCCGATCTAGGTTTAGATAATGTGTATCATGTGTTTATGATCACATTATTCAACCAATATTATAGAATGATTAATAAATGCTACAGTTATCAGTCATTATAGTGACAAATTTTTGCTTCTAACGACTAATTTAAGTTATTTTGAGTATAAAAAGACTAAATACAAGTTATGAGTTTCTACTGACTATTTTAGGTTATTTTAGAGTATAAAAGAATATATACAAGCTGAAAGAGGTATTCTGGAAATTGTAGAGTTGACAGGACCCTTAAGATGATAAAGATGCAAGTATAAATGATATAATATGTATTAAGGTTTTCTTTATTGGTGTGAGTAAGAGAGGGATGTTTTGAGTTATATGATTTTATAATTATTGAAATTGATGAAATTACTAGAGATACTTATTACGGGATTCCTCTTGACCTTAAATAAGATTTATAAAGGGTTACTCTTCACGTGTAACAAAGAACATATTATACAAAGTGTTTCTTTTCATCCATTGAAGGAAGAAGATAGTGAATTTATAATGGTATTTGGTTGAATCATTATGAATCAATTTATCTCTATTTTCCTACTTTCTACAGTGAATTTATAATGGTATTTGGTTAAATCATTATGAATCAATTTATCTCTCTTTTCCTACTTTCTTTAATTATTATCATGATTTATTTGTGATTATCATATATAATCTTTTTATAATCATTCATTAGAGCATACAATTTATTTATTTATTTTTAAATAGGACATAGATGGATAGATATAATTCACCCTCTCGTGTGTGTCATCTAGGGAAAATTATGATCGCATTAAGAAAACTTATAAAATTTATATATCGAATTAATACAAATTAAAGTTTAGGCTTTAATGCAATTTTTAATGAATTTACAAATTTGACATACTACATATTTGTTGCAATGTTTTTGTTTACTTTGTCTCTTCAAATTCCACTAACTTGACCACACTCTCTCTCTCTCTCACACACACAAACACACACACGCACGTACACGCACACTTGCGCACACGTTCATATATATAATATTGATAGATAAATAGATATAATGTCTTCTTTAATTTGAGGAAAAATTAAAGATGAATTATATTTTAAATATAGAATTTTACTCAAATTTTATAATATTAACCAAAAGTACAAAAAATATTTATCAATGTTATACATTTTAATTTGTTACAAATAGTCTAAGTAAACTATAATTAGCACTCATCCTAATATTTAAAGTGTTATCAGTGTTGTTAGCAAATATATATCTACTCTTAGAAAAGAGCATTGACATATTGTGTATTAGATTTTGAGATACTTAAGAGGTAGTTTAGATGCATTTTTAAAGTTTAGAGGGAAACAAGAAGGATTATTTGGTTAAATTAACTCATATTATATAGGTGATCTTGATAAGAGATGATCCTATACTAGTTATATGTTGTATTTTGGTCAATATGTAGTCAATTAGAAAGTAACTTTGTAGGAATATACTACTTATAAAATTTTCATCTTATTTTTTACTATATAATAACAAAATTGTGAAAGATTAACTTATTATCACATTAATTGTCTAAATGTATAATTAATTATTAATAAAGCATGATAAATTAGTATATTAATATTGTCAATAAAATCAATCAATAATGCATGTTAGATATTATTATACTTTTTATCATAATTATAACATGTATATATGATACACCAGTAAATTAATAAATTAATAAAAATTTTACATTGACGCATATAATCCATATAATTTTCGAATTTTAGTCCTATATGATTTGACTTTTCACATGTAAAATTGATGTCATGTGACTCCTTCATTAGTGTTCCAATGGAAAGATTTAATAAAATGAGGTGTTTGTCTTCTTTTATTAACTATAACATTTTTAGATATTTTATACACATGTTTTTTTATTATTGAAACCACTTGAAGTTTATTTTTAACCTTTTTTATTTTACCGTTGTTATCTTGTTTAAATTTATTTATTTCTCTAAAAAATATTCTAGGGTATTTACACTACCAAATCCTATTTATTATTCACACCATTAATCTAATGAACATATGTGGAACCTAATCTTCAGGGTAATCGAAATAAAAGAAAAATTAATTAAAACTGTTCTTAAACATAAGAGGTTTTCCAAAATAGGTACTAAAAATTTTGATGGGTTACTTTATATTCTTAGAAAAATACAGATTTTTGACAAATTTTTGTTTCAACAGTATCATCATTTTTTCCTTCTAAAAAGGAAAAAAAAAGGACATACCTAAAAATATATAAAAGCTAAGTATAAGTTTAGGACTTTGAAGTAACTAAATTTTATCGTGGAATTTATTGATTTTCCACTATTTTCTGGTATTTTATGTCATTGACTTATTTTCAAGTTTACATGTTCAAATTTTGTTTTGGTTGAGATTTCTGGAAGGCTTATATGAGCTCTCATATTCCATGCTTCACAAAGGATCATAAAACTATCAAGTTTTGAACTATTATGGTGTTTTTCTCTTTATAATCATTACAATTTCAACTACATGGTTAAAAATGAAGAGCAAAAGAGAAGTGATAAAGTTACATTTCAGACTCAAGTGTTACTCACTTTTTCATTGCATAGAAATTCTATACACAAAACATAAAATCTAATGCATATTCAAGACATGTCATCATATTAAAATCCCAAAAATCATGAATAAAAAATATAAAAATCTAAAGGACAATATAAAGAAATTAATTTTATCATCACAATTATAAGAATTCAACTAATCCCATTATAAGCTAGCTCATCTTTTAGCTAAGTTTTACAATAGTAAAATTAAGGTGACTAGTACATAAATAAGCTTCATATAAACCAAAATATCTTATTAAAATGTCTAAATTTTTAATGGAAGATTTTATACTTGAGTGCTTTTCATTATGAATTCTTTGCTCCATCATTTTTTTGCTATTATTACTGAATCAAGGTTATAGCCTTCAATTCTCTACTTCTTTAGCTTGAAAAAAGCTTTGATCACTCTTAATTACTAAAATTTAACATAGATTATATTCATGAGAAGATCAGTTGTGGATGTTAGAAGCACAACTTTCATAGTTATAATGTCGCTTCCAACTTTAACAACCTTTGGCTCCTACTCCAAAACTTGTTTTCAATCTCATGGTTGGATCATTCTAGCAAAAATCATCTTAATAACATTGAATTAACTTGTATGTTAATTAAAAAAGTTAATTTCTTCAAGATAAAGCTCACCAAGTATAAAAAACATTGTCGTTAAAGTTCATCAGCTCACTTAAAATTTGACAATCTATGTCATTTCTTATCAAAACAAAGTTGATTTGGACTTGAGAAAATTCTACCCTTTATCTTTTATAGAAATACATTAGTACCAACACTCTTTCTTGATTTTTTTTTCAAAACCTTAAGCCCACATCTAGGAATGATGATAGGTAAGGCAATGCACTAGCTTGGTCTAGCCTGAATTTCTTCCATAGGGACTAAGCTTGAACCCCGATTAGACTTGTCTTATATCATCCAAGCTTGAGAACATATTTTGGGTGGCCTAAATCCTATCCAAAATTTGATCGAGTTTTATCCTCTTCATGGCCTTGATAATTCATTGCCAACAATCTCTACTCTATTAAGTCACTCTTATTTTCATTTGTTCAACAATTAACATGGAATTTCAAACTCCCATAATTGCATAACCAATACTATAATACTTAAAAGCCACAACATCAAGATTGTGGCCATAACCATGCTCCCAAGTTTCTTATATCACTAGTTGACATCATAAGCCACCTTTTATAACAATGATCAGTTACCATTAACTGTAGATAGTCCAACCTTTGCATTTACTCATATAACAAATCATCATTAGTCATAATAGAAACAACCATTGAATTTCGATCATCCTTCTCTGTTTCTATGTGAAAGAAAGAAGCTTGAAAGACTTGGCATATGGAATAGTGAAGCAAAAACTAAGGAATAGTGAAGCATAACAAGTAATGTTGCAATATAAGAGGAATCAAAAAATAGCAGCTAGGCTAGGGTTTTAACTTTAAGTGTATATATAGTTGGGCTTTCAAGCTTGGTCTGGGCCATGAAGCCCTAGTTCAAGCCTGACCTAAAGCTCAAAATTTTAATAAAATAAGACCAAGTCCGATCAAAAGTCTAATTAACTTAGGCTAAACTCGTTAATTATGAACTAGGCCTGGCCAAGCTTGGGCTTCCTTGCCAAACCTACTTATACATTAGATAAATAATTTACATTTGGATAAAGCTTTAGTCATTATGTTAACCGTTTTCTCTTTTGTAGAACGATACTCAGGTCTTACTTTACCCTTCTTTTCAAGTTCTCTAATAACATGAAAATAGACTTTAATGTACTTGAATCTCATATGTTGAATGAGATTATTTACAATGGTTATAGCTAAGTAATTATCAATGTAAAAAGAAGTACTACCCTCTTGTTTTATTTTAAGATCAACTAATTACTTCTTTAGTCATATGCATTAATTTAAAGCACTGATAGATGCAATATACTCAACTTTAAATGATTATTAAGAAACAATTTCTTATTTTTCAATTTCAATTAAACACACTACTATTAAAAGAAAAGGAATAAAACTAAATATATTTCTTGCATCATTGATAGAACCAGCTAAAATCACTTTCAAGATACCAGATTAAACTATTGCTCTCATTCATTTTGTATACTAATCCATAATTTAGTATTCCTCTTATATATTTTTGAACACTCTTAACTACACCAAATTGAATATTGCTTGGATTTTATGTGAATCTTGATATCAAAATAGTTGTATACATCAATTTATAGTCTTATGGCTATTAGATATAACAAATTCTCACACTATAAGAAAATTACCAATTGTCGACAGATCATTACCAATGGAAATAATACCGTAGAAAATTAATGGCGAAAAATAAAAATCTGTTGCTAATATTGTCGTAAGAAATGGTAATTTGCAATGAACAAAATATCCGTTGATAAAGTTGTGGGGAAATTATCTTGAAAATTTTTGCAACGAAATATAGCGATGAAATAGGAATTACCGTCGGTAAAAGAGGCTCAAATGATAGGCGGCAAAATAAGCATCGTCTTTTACCGACGAAAATGTATTCCGTTGGTAAGATTGAAAGTTAAATGTCATTTGCTTCGACTTCAACGTTTTTAATAAAACGTAAACGACGTCGTTTAGTGGCAAGGTTTGTCGGGATATATCAATAAGGACATTTACCGAAAGATTAATTTTTTGTCAGTAAAGTCAAACGACCTTAGCAGTGTTCTTAAATTTATTATAAAACGATGTCGTTTGATAATTATAAAAGACATCGGCAGTGGTCTATCACCCAAAACCCCCCAGCTGTCATCTTCTCTGGGTTTTTGGTTCTTTCATTTTCTCCCCCACAATTAAATTTTTCGATTTTTTCATTTTTTAGTGGCTTTTGATGCCTTACATATTTTGTTTTTGTCCTCACTATCTTCCTATTCAGTGGCTTTCACTATCTTCTTCCATTTAATTGTCAGTTGAGGTAAGTGGTCCATTTAATTTTATGGTGACATTGTTGTATTTGGGTTTTGTGTACTACTTTGATTGTATAGGTTTTTGTTTCTTTTTTTGTGTCATTATGCAGATGGGATGGTGATTTGTGTTTTATGTTTTTTACCAATAACATTGTGATGGTGATTTCATTTAATTGTCTTTGTTTGTTTATGGAGGAGATTGAATTTGAGATATTTATGGAAATGGAATTTTGAAGCTCTAGTTTATATTTTTGATTTGGTGGTGAAATATGAGCTGAGGCTTGAATTATTGATTTGGATACTTTTATTTTTAATTTTTATTCTTAGTTTGAATTTATGATTCATCCAACAATTTCCTATAAATGAGAGATGGGACAATTTCAGGGAGTGTTATCTTTTAATTTCTATTTGAATATTTGTTTTATTTGGCCAAAGGAGCAAATTAAATGGTGTTAGGTGGATGTTTTTGGACTACAAGTTCTAAGTAATGAAATTATGTGAGTATTAAATTGAATTACACTTGAAATTTGAGTTTCTCCCCAATAAGGGGGGATTTGAAAGAAAGGATCATAGTATCAAAGAAGCAATTAAGTATTAAAAGTATGACTTCTGGTTGATGCAAAATGTTTTCTTCACAAATAATCTTTCTTGTTGCATGCATCAATATTTTAATTTAACTTATATTGTTGTTTTGTTCTTGCTACAGGTTTGATCATGATTGGAAGAAAATAAAAACATTTTTTGGGACAAAGACAAACATCTAGGTTCATTTTAACTTTTAAATTTTCAAGCATTTCAAATATAAGCATTGAATGACATACTTTTTGTTAGAATGGTTCTTTTCAAAGCCTTTGAGCATCTCTTGTGAAATCAAACTTTTGAGAGTAAAGGAAGTTTGAAAGTCTTTTACTAAAGGTTAATGTTAAGTCCTTACGCAATTAGCTTAGAAATGATTTTATAAATGATTTCATTTATATCTCTTAACTAGTTTTGAAGTATTAATTGCTTCTTGGGATAGTTATCCCCACTTCCACCCCCTTCGTGCTAGGAAAGGTTCTTTAACTATTTAACCTTATTTTTCTTCCTTGTAGTTCTTTGAGTTCCTGATTTAAACTTTACACTATTCTCAAAACCTTACTTATCTTGACTTCTTTTCTTGGGGATCTTTCTTATGTCTTTGATCTATCAAAGTTTTGCTTAACAATTAGCTTAGCAACTTTTACCACTTATTGATCCCTAATATCTACGTATGAGCCTATAGTTATCTATATCAACTAAAACAAAATCACTTGAAGTAGCTAAGGGTTGCATTAAGGGTGTCACTCATTAGTTTTCTTATACAATAGTTTGTTTCTTATGAGTTATATATACATCATGTTTCTTTTTCTTACTCAATTCATTAGTGGAAGAATTATTCTCCAATCTTAGAAGTTAAATATAGTGACCATTTTTTAAGAGTTACTTATTGGCCTCTAAATATTTCCTAGCTCAGCTAGGATAGCCTTCGTTGACAGGACAACCTCAATGAATCTTTATATAGAGAATCATTAGCTCCAATTATGGGAAAGAGAATCACATTATGGAGTTGCTTACTAATATCCACCAATATGCAAAGATAAATATAACCGATTCTTTTGAGTGATTTTATTTGTTGTGAATGTTAATCTAGACAGAAACTTGCTTCCCCTTAATAGTTTTAAACTTCACATTAGGATGCTAGAGTTGAATATGAATGTGTTTACCATAAAGGTTCCAAGGAGCTTCATATAAGACCTTATGGTAACTTCTCTAAATGTGAAGTTAAATGAGAATAGGTTGTTTTTTTGGAAAATAGTCTTTTTCAATCCCATTTGTTTCCATTTATTCTAAGCCTAAGTATTTATAATTAGGAAACTAGGCCTCTTTTCTAAAAAGTAACCAAACAATGAGGTATTTTACTTAAGTGCTAATGTTTAGGAAACCAGGCCTCTTTCCCAAAAAGCACAAATAGTTAGGAAACTAGGCCTCTTTCCCAAAACTACTAAACTATGCTAATGTAAAGGAGTCAATTACTAAGTAAGCAATATCATGGGGTTCTTAATTATACCTTACAATATGCAAAACTATAATCCTAATTCTAGCTTTAATAAATCTTCCCAGTAAATATATAAATCCCTTACTCTTTAAGAAACTTAAAATAAGTTAGTCTAGTTTAAACAAACTCTCGATCCCAAAAGATGAAGGAACTAATCTAAAGACGAGGCTTGAGAGTTTTAGACTTTACTTGCCTATTTTCTATGCTTTTAAATTAAAAGATTCTCACCTTTAGATCTTTGTGTTTTGGGCTATGATACTTTAAGAATAGGTTAAACATGTCAACTTTTGAACTATTGGCCTATTAATTATAAAGATTTAGTTTTGGTCAAAATGGTATAAGTAACATGGTATTAGTTTTCATCATGTTACACCTATTAATTATAAAGATTGTTATTGCTTTAAGTAGATCTTTCTTCTTAAAACGTTATTTATTTATTGTGATGGTACTTTTTATATATAGGTGTGGTATTGTTTGTGTTAAAGAGCGTCACTCATCTATCTTTTTTGTAGTTTGTGGTTGTCCGTCCATCGAGGTAAGTTGTCCAACTAATGTCTACTACATAAGTTGCTTTAATAGTACGAGTATTTGGGTTTGGGTTTTCAGTGAATACAAAGGAGGACTTGATTTTTTGTTGTTATTTAGAATATTCTTATAATCATTGATGAGTTTTTATATTCTTTTTTAATAGTGTAAGTATTTATGTTTGGGTTTTGTTTTAATGATTGATGAGTAGATGTATGAATTAAATAAGTAGTTACTGTATATGGAATGATTTTGAGATCGTATGGATGATCCAATATATAATAAACTCCTAGGACAATATATAGGCTAGAAAATAGAGATGCAACTCTCATAAGGCTTATAGGTGAAAAATTCCACAAGCCTAAGAGTCATAGTAAGAACTTGCTTCCTTGATTCACAAGTGTAAACAATGCCATGTACCATAGTATTAAAATCAATTGTTGGTCATAAATTCAATTGATTAATAGTTGAACTTCAATGTGATTGCTCTATGTAGAGTTCAAAGAGAAATGGTCAAAGAACTATTAAAACTTAGGGGATGTTGTGTGAAGGTTAAATGTTCTGTAAACTTAGGAGAAATGAAGAATACTAACTATGAAATCACTTTTTTAAATGAATAGTTTTGTAAAAATGAGTAATGTTGATATATTGCATATATGGATGGCCCAAAGATCAGATGTCTATGTAAAAAGTGCAAACATATTCTTTTTCTTCCTATTAATGAAGTGAATGTCCATTTGTTAAGAAAAGGGTTTGTTCCAAATTATTTTGAATGGACACAACATGGGGAGCCATTGATTTATAGCACCTTAAGGGGTAATAAAGTAAACTTGTCAGTAAATAAGGATGAGTTTGAAGGGGGCATTGGATTTAAAACAAATAATGTGGTTGTAACTGAAAATCATTACATGCAAATGGCTAATGATGCAGTCGGTTATACCTTTCACGAAAATATAGAAAATCTTGAAAAAGAACCAAACGCACATGCAAAAAGAATTTTTTGACTTACTACACTCAGTTGACCAAGAATTATGGCCAAATTGTTAGATGAGGACTCAATTGTCTTTAATTGCTTCAATCTTGAACATAAAGTCTAAAGGGCATATTTATGATCGAAGTTTTAATAAAATTCTTAGTTGGTATAATGAATCATTGCCTCCTAATCATACAATGGTTAATAGTTTTTATAATATGAAGAAACTTATTAGGGTCTTGGTTTGCTAGTTGAAAAAAATTGATTGTTGCAAATTAGGATGTATGTTGTATTGGGGAGATGATGTGGAATTACAAGAGTGTAAATTTTGTGATCAATCTAGGTTCAAGCCTAGAAAGCGTTCTATGAAACATAAATTAGTATCCTGGAAGCATATGTATTATTTCCTACTAACTTCGAAACTTCAAAGACTATATGCTTATGACGTTACTACATCTCACATGAGATGACATGATGAACACGAACAGGAAGATGGAATAATGAGTCATCTATCAGGTGCACTGGCATGAAAAATTTCAATAAAAGCCATTATGAGTTTACAGCCGAGAGTCAAAATGTTAGGTTAGGATTGCCGATAGATGGATTCCAACCTTTTGGTCAATTGGGCCAATAATATTCATCATGGTCAATCATAATTATTCCTTATAATTTGCCTCTATTAATATATATGAATGAGGCATATATGTTCTTGATAGTGATTGTGCTAGGGCCTGAAAATCTAATGCATAAAATTGATGTATTCTTAAAACCATTGGTATCTAAATTACAACATCTTTAGGAATATGGTATGGATACATATGATGTGTCTCTTAAACAAAATTTTGTTTTGAGATTAGCTTTGATGTGGATTATTAGGGATTTTTTAGTGTATGCGATGTTGTTTGGATGGAGCACAACAGGGAAATTGGCTTGTCCTTATTGTGGCAATGTTTTTGGTGTGTTTTATCTTCCAAACGGGGGCAAAACATGTTGGTTTGACAATCACAGGAAATTTCTTCCTTTATATCATCCATTTAGACACAATAAACAAAAGTTCATTAAGAATAGGAGAGTAAAAACACCTCCTCCCCCTCACAAAGCTGGTGAAGAGATATTGCAGGAGATTGATGAATTAAGGTTGTTGAAAGTTACAAAACTTGAAGTTGATGAAGTTAATACAAGCATTTCTAAAAATTTTGGTTGGAGAAAATGAAGCATCTTTTGGGATTTGCCATATTGAAAAACTAATTTGATACGTCATAATCTAGATGTGATGCATGTTAGAAAAGACATTTTTGAAAATTTGTTTAATACCATCATAAACATTGAAGGGAGGATAAAGAACAATGCAAAATCACGAGCTGATTTGAAACTTTTTTGTAGAAGGAATGAGTTAGATAAAGATTTTCGTACCGGTAAATATCTGAAAACATGTTACAATTTAGACAAAAAATTAAAGGAAATTTTGTGTGAATGGTTGAAAAGTCTAAAATTTCTCAATTGTTTTGTTTCAAACTTGCTAAGGTGTGTGGACAAGAGGAAGTACAAATTATTTGAGATGAAAATTCTTGATGGTCATGTTTTTATGCAAAGGCTCATTCCAATCGCATTTTAGGAATTGTTTCGTAATAAGTTTTAGTAAGCTATCACAGAATTAAGTTTGTTTTTTAGAAACTTAACATCATCTGAAATAAAGTTGGTCGAAATGAAAAAACTAGAAAAGAAAATTACAATAATCTTGTGCAAATTAAAAGAGATTTTTCCTACAAGCTTCTTTAGTTGTATGGAGCATTTACCTGTGCATTTAGCATAGGAGGGAAAACTTACTGGTCCAGTTCAATATCGATGGATATATCCATTTGAGAGTTAATTATAGGTTCATATTTAAATTGGAGTTATAACATGTTTTAATCACAAAATTGTAATAACCTATTTGCTAACGTAGGTATTTGCATTACTTGAAGAAAAATGTCAAAAGCAAGGCTAGAGTTGAAGGTTTGATATGTAATGCTTATTTAGTGGAGGAAGCAAGTACATTTTCTTCACATTATTTTGAGTCACATGTACAAACAAGAGAAAGAAAAGTTTCTTATAATGACGATAGGGGAGGAACGGGTGATGTTGATGGTAACTTATCCATTTTCACATATCCTGAACGAACATATGGACGATCAACCAGAAGAATATTAACAGAGGAAGAAATAGAGGCTGCCCAAGGTTACATTTTATTGAACTTTCAAGAGGTTTAACCTTTCGTGTAGTAAGTTAAATTTGATGTTGAAATTGATTATTTAAGTTTTCAAAGTTAGTGTTCACAACTACAATACATAATTGCTTTTAGATTATACGAGGAATGGCTACGCGATCTAATGCCCCAAAAAACACAAGATGAGATCAATATAGAAGTTGGAAGGCACTTTCCTCGATGGTTCGAGAAATATGTAAGTTTTCACTTACAATTATTGAAATGGTTAAATTATTAGATCAAAGTGTTCAAATGACATTATACTATTTAATATGATAATTTATTTTTGTGTAGGCCTCAGAAAATCCAATAGAGAACAAGTTCATATGTGATCTTGCGAAAGGACCATTGTGAACTGTTAAATCGTACCTGATATATTTCGTTAATGGATACAAATTTCATACATAATATCATGGTCGTATCATAGCAATAGTAAATAATGGGGTTTGTATATAGGGAGAATTGATGAATTACTATAGTAAAATTACTGAGATACTTGAAATTGAGTACCCTGTATTTCCAATAAAGCGGAGTGTGATATTTAAGTATGACTGGTTTGATACAACACCTAATGTTGGTACAAAAGTGCAGAGCCAATACAATCTAGTTAAAATCAACCAGCAGAGAAGATTAAGACAATTTGAACCTTTCATGTTGGTGATGCAAATGATCCAAGTCTATTATATCCCTTTTCCCAGCTTATGACAAGATAAGTCAAATTGGTTAGTCGTTTGTAAAGTTAAACCTAAAGGTGTTTTTGAAATGGATGAAAAAGGAGAAAAAAGAGAATTGAAAGTGAAGCATTTTAAGAAGAGGTTTATAAAATAAATGCATGTGTAACATATGACGAGAATGAACCTTTAAATGATCCAAATAATGAATATGTTGAAATTTCATCTGGAGAGGATCAGGATCTCGAGAGATCTAAAGAGGAGCCTGAGTTTGATTCTAATTCTTCAGAAAAAGAAGATAATGATGATTTTGATTTACAATTAAGTGATCATGATAGTGATTAATTTGTGTTTATAATAGAATATTATATGAATAAATCTACTATTGCATCAACAATATATTTTTATATTTACAATCATCAATTCCTTTACAAAGAATTTATTCATTATTATATATTTCACTTATATTATTCTGTTACTAGAATATGCAACAAAATCCATATTTTAGGTTAAAATTATGACATATAAGAGAAAACAAGAAATGTTTTGACCAAGGTTTAGGCTACCACCTTCTGCCCGAACCAATGTAGCTCTAAATGAAGCATCATTTTTTGAACATCCAACTAATGCACATCTAGATGAGACATTGCCTTCTTGACCTGCAATCCCTATACAGTCGCCTTTTGTACCTGATGTTACACCATCATACCTTGTTACAACCTTTTCTCCTCCACCTACCACCCTTATTTTGCCAAAGCTGTTAAGGGTAAATGTTGTAGATGAAGGAGGCAACCTCTATCCTTGAGCTAAGAGAGTTGATGGAAAAACTTACATTATAATTGTCAACAATCTGTAAGTGAAAATACATGCCTGATAAAACCATAGGTTTATACTAAAGTTATAGGTTTTAATTTGAAAATAATATAAAAATGCTTATATATTAGTGAAGTGAATCACACGTTAAAACAAGACTTAATAAACGATATAAAAATGCACAAGAAGGGGGGGGGGTTGAATTGTGTATTCTTTTTGCTAATCCCCTTTTTGAAACTTCTCGTATGAAAATAGTAATATAAAAATTTCAAAGTAAGAGAGAGTTGAGAGAATGTAGACACAACAGATTTATCCTGTTTCACCCCAAACCGTGGGCTAAGTCCAGCCCTCAGAGATTTTTCTGAGATTTCACTATCTCACAACACGTTACAAGTATTCTTTAGTACAGAGCCTCTTCAGGTCT
>JANITX010000007.1:13894385-13905322 GCA_027564395.1 Erythroxylum ulei
AAGAAAGATTACGGATGCCAATTTCTGGGCCGTCAGAGGTTACAAATTTACTGCTCCACCCTGAAATTGCAAAATGCATTCAATACAAAGATGTAAGCTTATGCCAAATGCCAGAAAATTCTTGAGACTATGATTACCATTTTGTTATCTTCAATTAGCTACGAGCTCTTATGCAAAGTTAATACAGCAGGGACATGGCTGTCCAGAGTGGTTCTGGAGCAGGACCTAGTCTTCCTTCTGATCCTTTCCCTGGTTCTTGGTAAGTTGACTTTATGATTGCCCAGGCTATAAAATATCATACGGTGATTTTCTGTTCTTCTACTGCTTGACGATTAAATTTTGTGATAGAATTTTTATGCTGATCTGTTCAAGCAGGAAAGTATGGATAATTGGAATGGTAATATCAGCAATCCTACCCTTCTGGAGAGGAAAATGGTGGCCGCTGATGAATCTAAAAGGTAAGGTTTTGGAAGCTTAACTTGACCAATCAGAACACATATATAAAAGATGACCTCAATTTTACGATCTTGGGCCTCCGTTAATTAATGTAAAATATCTGTTCAATCATGTTTTTATCTGTTCTAATGTACTTAGCATGGAATTGGATGTCTAGACAGGGTAGAATCAGCCGTGGAAGCAGTAGACCAAGTTGTAGACATTGTAGAGAAGGTAGCCGAAGAAGTAGAGAAGGTGGCAGATGCGGTCGCTGATCATCTACCAGAAGGTGAGCTTAAAGAAGCAGTAGAGTTCGTTGAAAATCTAGCCGAGGAAACAGCAAAAGGTGCCCATCGAGCGGAAGAAGTCATCGACAAGGTATCTTACCTAATCCCTCGTTCTCTACGTTCGCAAACTACCTTGAATTTAAGGAAGGAAATCGTCGTTTATTGTGTCATTAAATATTATCTGACACGAGAAATGCGCGACCGTCACGTGGAAGATCCACGTGCTACTGGTTGCTTGCCGTCTTTAAAAACTAATTACTTTGCTGGCTGCACTTGCTTTTTTATTACTCAAAATCTAACTTGGCCTAATAGTTCTGATTAGATTGAAAAATAAGAGTAGGTTGCTTTATAGAAAAAAAACACAGAGAAAAGTGAATCCCCTTCCTACCTAATTCACCTTGTAAGAATCAACAAGCAGCATGTCAGTTCTATATAGTCGACAATGAACCGTTGCTTCAACGATCTACTCATCGATTTCTTGTTAAAATATGACCATCTTCCCTAGGTGAATTGCATATTCCGTAACAGGTTTTAGTTTCCATTTTAATCGTGTATTTCATTTCCTCTTGTATCTACAACGCAGGTAGAAGAAATAGGAAAGGGGGTGGAATCTTTAATCGAACCAGTAGTTGACCAAGACGATGTAGTAGCCAAAGAGAAAACAAGCTAGTGGTCCCGTTCTCCGAAGCAGAACACTACGAACTTGACAATTAATACAAGTTTGGATGAGAATTCTAAAAGTTTACTAATTTTGCCACATGTAATCTTGTTCCTTTTCTACTAGATATCAACAAATCAGCTCCATTTCACGGGCTATACTTGCACTAATAATGTCAATGATGCTATCAAAAAGTTCAGGCAACTTACAAGCAGCAATATGATTCAGTCTCTCAGGCGGGTCGTATTAACCCCACCGAAAGGGCCTGATGTTCGTTTAGCAGGAATGAGTCGTCCTGCATTGTACAGTTGAGACAAGCAAACTTTAAGTAACTTGCGAATTTTTATTTCAAATTTTTTTCTCTAAGGCTTTATCTAATAACTCCTCTTGCATTTAATTTTAATAAGAAATTTTCTGTTATATAGAACATTAAATTCAAAATTCACATGTTACTTTACATTTATCAATAACTAACTAATTCTAATTTTTTTCAGATATAAGAATAGTTGTGCTTTATTTTAATAAAATATAAATTTATAAGAAATATATTATATTATGTAAAAAAACAAAATCTGATTTATATGGTAAATTAATAATGTATTATACAAATAAAAGTGAATTGAAAATTTATAACAAAAGAATATTTCCAAGTCGTTTTCACATTAACCAAAGCTATTGTTAGTTGTAAAAACTAAATCTCTAATTATCAAAAATCTTCACTTTAAAAGAAAAAGAAAACACAAAACATAAAAATCGGGAAGTTCAATACATAAGTCACGCTCTAATTTCAAATGATTATATTGATATCATATAACAACTCATTTTATAAATAAATAATAAAGGTGATGAGTTTAAAAAATTAGGGTTTCTAACTTTAGTATTTGACTAATTTAATTTCACTTCGTCATGTTATCCTTGCATCAATAAGTTAAAATAGCCCAATCTTATATTTCTAGGTACATGATACAGTGATGCTAAACTATGTTTTTCTGTAACATGTTGAAAATTTCTAACATTTTATACTCTAAAATCTACAACCACACCAATTTTAACATATAGTTTTTTCACTAAAATATTGAAATGAAAAACTATTTGTGAAATGCGAAAATTTTGAAAATGAAATAAAATAATCATCATCTATTTCAACAATTAAAAATGAAGATTATTTTAAAATTTTATTAAATTTTTTACTTAAAAGTAAAATAAGTTAGGTATTCTACTCTAAAAAATTTTAGATTTTACTTTAAAATTAAAATAAGTTAGGCACTCTGCTCCAAATTTTAGAGGAGAACAACATTGTTGAAATGTAAAGAAAGTTTTGTAAGAAACAATTTATTGCTTGTCTTGGGTAAAACTAGGATGAATCAATCTCACTCCCACAGCTACTCCTTTTATTTTGATTGTGCCAACAAACTTTTAGAATATAAACTTGTTTTGAATTTTATGTATTATGTTAAAGAAATATTTCACTTGTGTGGATTTAAACGATAAAAAGTACAATAAAATTCTAGAAGATGTGTAAAGGCATCTTTAGCTAAAAGTACTTCTTCATAATTTAAAGAAATATCTCCTAATTATCTAAATATTTTATTAAAAAATACAGATAATGTGAACAAATATCTTAAGTCTAGAAATATCTTTAAAAAATCAGTATTAGATATTAGTTATATAGAAAGACCTATGAGTAATATAAATAGCGTCCTCCATTTTTTGTAACAATAAGCTAAGATAAGTTGAGTTGAGTACTAACTACAAGTGAGAGTTCTTCTAATGAGAGTGTCTTTCTTACCTTTAAGTTATTACTATTTTTTTATTGAGAATTTCAAAATTCTCTCTGATTTTAATAGTATCCATTCTAAATCTTATTTTTCATCTTCATTAGAAGCATATTACCTTCCACTACAATGATATCAGAGCTATAAGATCTTTGTGATAAAAGATGGCAAGTGAAATGACCTTTTAAGTTCTGAAGTTCTCCAAATGAGGCTAAGACAATTGGAGCATCAAAATGAAGGCTTTGTTTGGAGCATATGATCTTCAGAAGATTATTGAGAATGGTTACATTGAGAGTTTGATGAGACTAATTTACCGCAACCTCAAAAGTTAACCTTGAAGGATTCAAGAAAGAGAGATAAGAAAGCTCTCTTCCTCTTCTTTCAAGCTATAGATGATGAGATTTTTTAGTTAATCTCAACCTTTAACATCTCCCAAGAAGTATGGAATAAGCTCTAAGTATCATGCAAAGGAAAGTAAAAGTAAAGAGGGTATGCCTATAATCTTTAATAAGTGATTTTGAAGCTTTACATATGAAAAATAATGAAACTATAAGTAATTATTTTACAAAAGTTATGATCATAGTCATTCAAATGAGAAACAACGGGGGATCATCATTAAAACAAGTAGTGGAGAAAATTCTCCGTTCTTTAGATTCAAAATTTTTGCATATTGTAGTTATTATTGGAGAAACAAAAGATTTAGATGTTGTGGCCATTAAATAACTCCAAGGCTCAGTTGAAGCATACAAAGAATGAAAAAGAGGAAGCTAGAGATCCTGGAGCATGTCACTTAAACCAAGCTCACTTTGAATGAGAAAGAAAGGAACTTTAGCACCCAAATAGGCCAAAGAGTAAAAGGTCATAGTGGACAACATAATAGTTAAAGACAAGGAGGCTTCAAACTATCCAACAATGAAGGAAGAGGACACAACAACTTGTTTACAAGAGTGTGTCAAATAGGAAGCATACCAAGAAATAATAAAGATAAAAGGTATGGAATATCTCAAGTTGAATGTTTTAATTGTCGCGAATTCGCCACTTTGCTTCAGATTGTAGAAATGTTCCTAACAATGGTGAAGAGAAAACTCATTATTTTAAGGAGGAGAAGCAACAAGAGTCCATTCTATTATTGGATTACAAAGGAGAGGAAGGCATGAAAAAGAGTACTTGATGTTTGGACACTAGCACTAGCAACCATATATATATAGGAAAAAAGATATGTTTGTAAAGCTTGATATCTCCATAAGCGACAACGTTACATTTAGAGATACATCAAAAATACCTATCAAAGGCAAAAGTAACATCCTACAATGTTTGAAATATGGAAGGTGTGGGTTTATTTCAAATGCATATTATATTTTAAACATTAAAAAATTCTGCTAAGTTTAGGCCAAATCTTAGAGAAAGACTATGATATTCTCCTTAAAGATAATAGCATTTCAATAAGAGATTAAATAAATAATGATAGCTAAATTGCCAATGATGAGAAATAGAATTTTCTTAATTAACGTCTAAAATGATGTGGGAAAATGCCTTCAAGCTTATATCAAAAACCCTTCTTGACTTTGGCATCTAAGATTTAGACATCTAAATTTTAAATAAATAAAGTTGTTGAGTGAGTAAGGAATGGTGAAAGGATTACCTTCCATAAATCCTCTAGATCAATTATATTAGGGATGCGTACTTGGAAGATATGAACATCATGATCTGCCCTATAATAAACCCTGTTGTTGCTGATACCTTCTTCTATAACCCGAGCTTAGAGAAGGAAGAGATAAGAGGGCCCTATGGATAATGTGGTCAGAAATCCATAATAGAGTCCAACCACAATGACTGAATTGATTAGCATTAAAGAAGAAGATTTTTTTTGAAAAAGGTCACTATAAGAGCCAAAGAACTACTATAACTCATATATACTGATATATGTGGTTCAATTTCACCTTGCCCTTTGGCAAAAACAGATACTTCCTCCTCTTTTTTACATATTAAAAAGGTACTTAGGATATAACATAAGTTCATGTACCCAATGGAAAGAGATCAAAACTTAATGAGAAGAGTGAGAAGCTAGTGTTTGTTGGTTATGATCAAAGTTCAAATAGCTTTACAATATAAAAAATGGAAAAGTTGTCATTATTAGAGATTTAAAGTTTGATGAATAAGGTACATGATAATGATGTCGAAGAAGACAATATGACTTCCTTTCTCTCATGGTTAAAGATAAGGAAGAAGAGAAACTAAGTGAAGAAGTACAAGGCCCACTACACCTCCCACATCACTAAGGTCATTATCTCACATTGACTCTCCACCATCATTTTTAGAAGAAAAAGGGGCACGAAAGGAAAGATATATATTTATAATTATATAATTAAGATAAAAGACCATCAAAATGATTTACTTTATTTTGTCTCTTTGTTGATTATGAACAAATAGCTTTTGAAGAAGTAACCTAACATAAGAAATGGAGAAATGCTATAGATGAGGAGATTTATACCATTATGGGAAAAAAAATGATATGTGATAGCTTACAAAACTTTTAAAAATGCAAAATGCAATTGGAGTAGTGGGTTTACAAGGCAAAGAAGCATGCTAAAAAAGTGATAAAAAGAGACAAGGCAAGTTTAATGGTAAAAGGATTCAAGAAAAAAGTCAAAATTGATTATGAAAAGGAATTTATGTTTATTGCGTATTTAGAAATAATTAAATTAATCATTTCTTTGATAGCCAAAATAAATGAAAGATTCATCAATAGATAAAAATTGTTTTCTTGAGTGGCTTCTTTGAAGAGGAAGTCTATGCAGAGTGTTGAAGTTGAAGAAGGCCTTATATGGATTAAAGCAAGCACCAAAAATATAGTATAGTAGAATTGATAAATACTTTCAAAGCATTAGATTTACAAAATGTCCATATGAGCATGTTCTCTATGTGAAGAAGAATCAAAATGGAGATATCTTAATTGTTTACTTATTTGTAGATGAATTGTTCTTCACAAGAAAAAATTGAAAGTTTATTGAAGAATTTAAAGGTGCAATGAAAAAGAAGTTTGGGATAACAAACCTGGGTTATATGTTTTACTATTTCAACATTGAAGTGAAGTAAAAGGAGGTAGGTATATTCATCTCCTAAGAAGGCTATACAAGGGACATGTTTAAAAAGTTCAAAATGGATGAATGCAAGTAAATTAAGACATTGTCCAAGCATGAATGGGGAAAAATTTTGGATCTTACACTATTTAAGGGTCTTGTTGAGAGCTTACGTTACTTGAATGTACAAAACCCAACATCTTTTATGAATTTCGACTTACTAGTTGCTATATGGACTCACTTACGACCACATATTTGAAGATGATTAAAATAATTATCCACTATATAATGACTTATTATATTCACCATTTAATGAGTTTGCTGGAGATATTGATGATACAAAAAGTACCATTAGTTATTTATTTTATATAGGAGATGTTGTCTTCACTTAGAGTTCCAAGACATAAACTATTATTGTCCTCTCCACTTATGAAGTCGAGTATGTTGGTGCTAATACAAGGTACTGTTTCATAAGAGAATAGATAATGAGAAAAGAAGTAAAGATTGAGTAAGTGAAGACTTAAAACTAAATAATTGATATCTTTATAAAAACTTTAAAGAAGGGTATGTTCATTAAGCTTAAAAGCTACCTTAGAGTTACCAAACCAAATTTAAAGGGATATTGGAATACATATTTGTTTTGGATTTCATGTAAATGGGTCACTTCTGTAGACCCAAAAGATAACTCAAATTCTAAATGATTTCTAAAAACATCTTTATCTAGAAGTACTTATTCCAATATCTAAACATCTTAAAGAAATATTTCCCAATTATCCAGATAGTTTGTAAAAATATCAAGATACTTCGTAAAAATATCTTAAGTCTAAAAATATCTTTAAAAATTTGTGGTGGATATTAGTTGTGTAAAAAGATCCTTTAGAATATATAAGGACCTCCCTCTTTCCTAATAACAAGTTAAAATAAATTGAGTTGAGTACTAATTATAAGTGAGAGTTCCTTTTTTGTTAAAAGTGCCTAATTTTCTTTCTCATCTTTAAGTTCTTACTAAATTTTTATTAAGAATTTCAAATTATTTTCCTAATTGTAATGGAGAGTCCACTCTAAATCTTTTTTGTTATCTCTACTAGATCTTTTGTGAACAAGATAGGGGGAAATGGTTTGATCTTCAAGTGCTATGATATCACTGTTTCTAGTTGATCTCCTACCTCCTTGAATCTCATCACCTTCTAACATAAACTACTTTCAACTCTAAATGTATCGAGATCTTGCCACCAAATTTTTAATACAAATAAAAAAGTTTTGGCCAATATTGTTGACGATTTCAATTTTAATTTTTTTAGTAGAATAGTGCAAAAGGCCAATGTTTGAACGAATCTTTTACAATGTTTAAAGATATTAAATGTATTGACCAAAATTATAAGTAATAGTATATATTTATTTTTACAAGTTGTAATATTCGATGATCAAGTAATTAGTTAGATATAACTAAGTAATGTAACTTTAGTTATATTTAAAATGAATGGTAGTTTTATATTAAAATATTTGTGAAATTCTCATAATTTAAAGATTAAATAATATGTTTGAAACATAATTTTAATAGTCTTCCATTAACAATATAGAATTAATTTAAAAGTGGTTTCATCATCATCATCATCAAAACCCAGTTGAATCCTGCACCAACGGAGGGTTTTGGGAGGTTTGATAGTACATAGCCTTAACTCTACATAGTAAAGAGATTGTTTTCGATAGACCCATATACAAATGTGACATGAAGATTTTAAAAAAATGTAGATACATAAAAAATAAATAATTATAATAAAGTAATAATAAATAAGTAAAATAAAATAATAATTTCACAAAAAAAGAGCTACAAATCTTCGTTTAGGTGATGCAAGTTTAGAAGACAAAGTTATTAAGTAAGTAGCAAGACAAATATACCTGATATGTTACAAAGTTCTACTCACCATTTCTCGAGTTGTGCGTGTCATCCTTGCGCAAAGGCCATACTAATTTGCTCTGTAGAATTTCAATTTTATTGGATGTCTCCATAGGGACAACTAGTAGTTGTTGCGTCAAATAAATGAAGGTTAGTTTTCTATTATAAACTAATGATGTGGTTTTTTTCAAGTTACTAAGACGAAATGATGAATCACTTCATCGTTTAATTAAAAACTAAACTAAACACATGGCATTTGGGAAAAAGAGTAACAAATATAATTAATCACACACGATTTGGGCAAACTTAGATTTAATTAATCAATAATATGGAAACCACCATTAAGTAACCAAGAATCACTCGTCCATAAAACATCCAAAGACATATTTTTCGTGATTCACATTTTCAAGCATAAAATAGGAAAGCTACCTATTGTATAAAAAAAATACATTTACCCAGTACGTAATCCAAAAAGAACATACAAACAATAGAAAGAATTAGGAGAAATAAGAAGCTCAACTATCATTATCCCATATTCGAAACCACAAGATCACACAAAAATTGAATTGATCTTTTCGTGGGCATAAGTTAAAACATATATATATATATATATTGTAACACCTCATTCCCAACTGACATATACACATGTGTCCATCGGATACACATATACATGCCTGTTAGAAATGACTTGTTAATTATCTTACCTTCACTGTACATAACATGGCATCGTACACTAAACTATCAATCACACATATAGTAAACCTTCATCCAATCTCAGCTCACCTCAACACAATCAATGCAAAAATTCAAGATTTAAACATAAACATAACATCGATATCCTTCACACTTACTCCTCATTTTTTTGCATTTTTCTCCATGTTTTTTTGTAGTTAGTCACTGTCACTACTGCATTTATTTCTTTCATTTCACTCATGCATGAACCCCAGTACAGGACATTACACACCAAAAAATGTTATTCACAACAGAAACTTACTTGATGCAGCAAAACTTTCAGCCCAAAAATCCAAATTTTCTAACCCTCTCTAGTAACCAGCATCAACGCACATTATAGTCTTCAGCTAGTTCTTTAGGAGTTGAGAGTTATATAAAAGAAAACATGCATAGAAGTAGTTTTGGTGATGGGTGAGCAAAACAAAGAAAGGAGTTTTCAAGTGGTGTTTTCGGTGGAGCAATGAGAGGATGGTGGCAAAATACACCAACCACGTGGGTTAACACTTCAATGACACATGGCACCCATGCATGTGGGCCATATGTCACCTTCCCATTTGTCTTCTTTGTTTTTAAACACCCAAAATTTTGAAAATTAAAAAAAATCACCAAAAATCTGAAATAATAATATGACTATCCAAATAATTTTTTCAGCTCAAAAATAATTCACCAAATTTTCAAAATATCCAAAATGTCTCCAAAAATGCGGAATAAACTCTAATACACACCAAATTTAATTTTCAAGATAATTAATCCAAAATTCACTAAAAATTCTGGAATAATAACTATTATCACCACATAAATTTTCAACTCAAAATAATTCACCAAAAATTGCAAAATACCTGAAATGTACAAAAATTGCCAAATTATATTTAATACACTCCAATTAAATCCACAATTTCTATTTATAAACCAATTTACCCGGAAATGCCAATGAATGCATTTATAATCATATGAATGTGCAAAAATGTGTATGTCACAATTAATTTATGCATGACATGCATTTTCCTATTTTTTTAGAAATTTCTTAAAATTTATAATTCTAGTCCTAACATGGGTAATGGGATGTTATAGTTTAAATTTTTAAAGAATTTATGAAGGAATTTGTTTAGTTTTTTAAAGAATTTATGGAGGAAGCCAATAGTGGAAAAAGGCAGGAGGGTATGAGATTATTAATGGGAAAAGCCAAATAAAGAATCAAATATGAATGGTTTATTATATTTAAAAGTAAACATATGAGGGAATCTGTGAGAAAGTTGTTCTACTAACTTTTCTTACGTTTTTCAAATATGCCTTCTAAAAGAGTCTCAACACCAAAAGATAAGAGGAAAAACCCATATCTTACATAAGCCATTTAGCACCAATTTAAAAGGATGAATATGATGTATGTTGAGGTTAATGACATATTGGAGAAGCAATCATAGCAGATAGAAAAAATTGCAAGGTAGATGACATCCCTTAGCTCATAATAAAGGGGGACATACTAGGCATATTCTAACAATTCCAAAGGAGGATGATAAGGAGAATGATGACATTAAAGCTGATGATAGTGATATAACATTTAGGGCAGAAGGGAATATGTTCAATACTAGAAGATGAGTTAGGTATGATTAAGAGCAAAGAAAGAAGCCTAGAATTCAAAAAGAGGAGGATGGAAATCTTAACAACATCAAAAATAATCATACCTTACTTTAAAGGTAGAAATAATTTTAAAACTTATCTAAAGTGGAAGAAAAAGACAGAATTAATCGTTGAATATCATAATTACTCTAAGGAGATGTTGGATCATATTTCCAGAACCCAACCTCGGAATCAAGAATCAAAAAACAAAAAGGGTAAACCAGAACACTTATACTCTTGCTCAAATCATACAACGGAAACAAATCAAAAACAGATTCGAAAGGCGGATGAAAGCGAAAGAACGAAAATCGCAGCGCCAAAATGGGCCAAAATCAAATGAAAAACAAATCGGATCAAAAAACGTGCGGAATCGAAAACACGTGCGGAAACCAAAGAAATCGAAGGGTTCAAAATCAAAGAAAACAAAATGCTTAAGGACGAACTCTTAACTCCGAC
>JANITX010000007.1:13938034-13949673 GCA_027564395.1 Erythroxylum ulei
TTTAATTCAACTAACCCAAGTAATAAATCCTACTCATACTAATCAACTCCAAAAATTAATTAATTTATCAATAAAATAATAAGAAAATTTTCGGGGCCAACATTTCTTCCCCTCTTAAAAGAATTCCATCCTTGAAATTATTACCTGAGTCATTGAAGAGGTGTGGATACTTCTCTATGGCCCCCAAGGGCTCCCACTTAGCCTTTTTCGTAGAATGGCTTTTCCACAGAACTTTAACTAGTTGAACTGCCTTGTTCTTGAAGACCTTCTCCTTAGTGTCCAAGATCTCCCCTAGAGTCTCCTCATAAGTTAGATCATCTCTCAACTGAAACTCAGTGGTCTGAATGATGTGAGAGGGATCTGATCTATACCTCCTCAGTATGGAAATGTGAAAGACATCATTTTTCTGTCATAATTCTAGTGGCAGTGCCAACTTGTAAGCTAGCAGTCTAGTCCTCTCAACAATCTCATAGGGACCCACATATCTCGGGCTCAACTTGCCCTTCTTGCAAAACCTCATGACTCCATTCCAAGGAGATGTCTTAAGAAAGACTTTCTCAACAACTTCATACTCCATTTTCTTTCAGTGTGCATCAGTATAGCTCTTCATTCTATCTTAAGCTGCTTGAAGCCTTTACTTAACTAGATTGACCTTGTCGGTTGTCATCAGGAGTAACTCTGGTCCGATTAATTTCCTTTCTCCTTCTTCATCCCAATATATAGGAGTTCTACATCTTCTTCCATACAGTCCTTCATAAGGAGCCATTTGAATGCTTGAGTGGTACGAATTATTATATGCATATTCGACCAATGACAAATGCTCATCTCAAGCGCCTTTGAAATCCATCTCACATGCCCTGAGCATTCCTTCAAGGGGTCGAATGGTCCTCTCAAATTGGCCATCTGTTTGGGGATGAAAAGCAGTGCTAAAATTTAACTTGTTCCCCAGAGCTTCTTGCATACTTTCCCAAAATCTCGAAGTAAACCGAGGATCTCTATCAGAAACTATAGAGTTTGGAATCCCATCTAGTCTCACTATCTCATCAATATAATTCTTTACTAGAACATACAAGGAATCAATCTGTTTAATTGAATGAAAATGGTCTGACTTCGTCAAATAATCAACAATAACCCATATAACATCATGCTTCCTACTGGTTTTAGGCAAACCCATCAGAAAATCCATGGTTACCGATTGCCACTTCCACTCAGGAGTGGACAATGGCCTTAACTTGCCAGAAAGTGCCTGGTATTTAGCCTTGACTTACTGACACACTAGACACTTGCTTGCATATTCTGCCACATCCTTTTTCATGCGTTTCCACTAGAAATGCTCTTTCAAATCTCTGTACATCCTAGTGCTACCTGGGTGCATGGCATAAGGTTCATTATGTGCCTCATCGAGTATCTCATCCTTTACTTCCTTGACATTCGAAATACAAAGTCTATTTTCCACAACCATAAGTCCATCGTCCTTTACTACAACTTCAGATTTCTTACCATTCTTAATTTCTTCTCAGAGCTTGTTTAAATCTTCATTTTGCGCTTGTAACTCTTTAACTTTCTCCCTGAGTATCAGCCTCACTCTTAAATTAGCAATAATACTATCAGGTTCTTCCTGTTTCAAGCTTATTCTGAGCTTAGCCATCTCTTCCAATAACAACAGATAAATGGTATGAACATGGGCTATGAAGGATTTCCTACTTAAAGCATCAGCCACTACATTTGCCTTTCCTAGATGGTATTCAATTAATAAATCATAATCTTTAAGTAACTTTAACCACCTTCTCTGTCTCAAATTCAACTCCTTCTAACTCAATAAGTACTTAAGACTTTTATGATCAGTGAAAATCCTCATTTGAACTCCATACAGATAATGTCTCCAAATTTTCAAGGCAAAAATCACTACTGCTAATTCTAGATCATGAGTCAAGTAATTCAATTCATAAAGCTTTAGTTGCCGCGAGGCATAAACTATCACCTTGTCTCCTTGCATCAACACACAACCAAACCCTTTCTTGAAGCATCTTTATAAACTGTATAACCCTCATCTCCTATAGGTAGGGTCAGAATTGGAGCACTTGTCAATCTGTGCTTAAGCTCCTCAAAGCTTTGCTAACATTCATCATTCCAAATAAACTTATGATTTTTACATAACAACCTGGTCATTGGAGCAGCTATCATGGAGAATCCTTCGACAAACCTCCTATAATATCCTGACAGACCCAAAATACTTCTCACTTCTGTCACTGTCTTTGGTGCATGCCACTTCACCACTGCTTTAACCTTCCTCGGATTAACATGTACCCCATCCTTCGAAATTATGTGTCCAAGGAATATTACCATATGAAGCCTAAATTCTTATTAGTTGAATTTGGCATAAAGCTCCTTCTCCCATAGTGTTTGCAACACTATCCTGAGATGTTCCTTATGCTCCCCTTCACCCTTGGAATAAACTAGAATGTCATCTATAAATACGATGACAAATTAGTCTAGATACTCTCTGAAGACCCTATTTACGAGATCTATAAACGCAGCTGGAGCATTGACTAATCTAAATGGCATGACTAGGAACTCATAATGCCCATAACGTTTCCTTAAGGCTGTCTTGTTTACATCAAACTCCTTGATTCTGAGTTGATGATAGTCTGACTTGAGATCAATTTTAGAGAAGACCCAACTCCTTATAGCTGGTCAAACAGATCTTCAATTCATGGCAGAGTATACTTGTTCTTATTGGTCACGTTGTTTGAATTAAATAACATGTTAATATAGACTTAATACTCGATATACAAAATGCACAAGAAGGGGGGTTGAATTGTGTATTCTTTTTCAATGATCCCTTTTTTAAGAACTTCTTATAAAGCTTGCTTTTTCTCAAAATTATGTAAAATTAGTATTATGTAATATTGCAATTTATTTTCTAAATGCTTGTATGAAATAGTAAGAGTAGTAGTTGAGAGTTGAGAGAGAGTCGACACGGCAGATTTATACTGGTTCACCCCAAACCATAGGCTACGTCCAATCCTCAAAGATCTTTCTGAGATTTCACTATACTTTCTCAAAGATACAAGTATTCTTTTCTCCGAGCTTCTTTAGGTCTCTTACAGTAAGTATTCTTTTCACACTTAGCCTCTTCAGGCTATATGCTTTTCTTCTTTCAACTGAAAGATGTTTCGAGCTTTATTACAAATAAGAATAGCCCTAAGTTTAGCACAATGAAATTTCTAGCTTTTTTGAATTTCACTAACTCTTTCAAAAATCTCTAACTTCTACAGTCTTCAACTCTAACTCGTATTTATAGCCTTCGTCTTCAACCACTTCTTGATAACTGCTTCTTTCTTCTTGTTTCTTGATCTTTGAAGAATCAGTTATTCAGTTGAGTTTTGTAGCCAACTCAAACTGATTATCATCCGACGTGGTATCTGGTCTTCCGTCTCATTTTTATCGCCTCATTTTTCGACTTTGGCTTCCGTCTTATTTTTGTCTTTCATCTCATATTTGCTTCCGTCTTATATTTGCTTCCGTCTCATATTTGCTTCCTTCTCATATTCTTCCGTCTCATACTTACTTTTGTCTCATATTTGCTTCCATCTCATATTTACTTCTGTCATATATTTGCTTCCATCTCATATTTTCTTCCTTCGCATATTCTTCCATCTCATTTCTTTCGTCCCATTATTTGTTCTTCATCAAAATTATTTAAACGTAAAGTCATTTTGACTTAACAGTGGTCGAGTGTTATGACCATTACAAGTTAGGATGTTGCAGAGGATGTATATACGGGACAACTATAGTAACGATGAGAATTTGTTGTTTGTGATGAGAACCTTCTTCTGAATCGTCATAGACTGAACCTTCATCTGAATCATCTTAGACAGGACTTTCGTCTGACCCATCTATACCTTCGTAAATTTGAGGTTTTTACCCTCTAAATGGCCAAATGTCTCTTGAAGGTCTGCACAAAAGTTGTAGATCTAGAAGTTCTATTTCAAATCATCCAAGAATGACCTTAATCTGATGTCTCTACCGAAAGTTATGTCAATTGTCCCAAAAGAGGCTAAGTATGATTGAGGACAACATTATGTTTGATTCTTTTGGCCCTAACTTCATTATCCAACCTCCAAATGAAATGATTCTTGAACCAATAGATTCCTAACGTATTGTTGTATGGCTTTATAAAAATTGATAGCATTCAGTATTGATTTGAAAAAGATTGATGAAAAGAAAGTGAGGGATTGGTTAGGAGAGCATGACTAGGTTATGTCCATACTTTGGTATTTAAATAATATATTGATTGTTAGAGCACCGAATGGGATTATGTTTATCTTTAAATAAACTAAAGATATAGAGCTACAAATGATCTAAAGAGATAGAATTATAATTCAGTCTCTAAGACTTTCAATTTCTGGATGGAAGTTAAGGATAGTGTATTATTTCAGTTTAATAACAGTCCAAAAGTCTTTATGTATAACTTTCAGATTTCTGAACCAAATTGAACAATTTTGATGTCATTAGAAACTTAAGACAATGGGGAACAAATGTCTGAAGAAGTCAAATTGTAATTCCAGTTTGAGGATTCCCAAAATCTGTTCTGAAGTTGAAGAAATGAGTATGCTCACGTATTATGACTCCAAATAATGGGCTCTGGAAGTGGGGTCAGCATTGTTTGGTATCAAAGCTTAGGCTTTTCCTAGGCTTAGAATGCATATTAGTATAAATTGTTGTGATGTGTGATTATTAATTGCATTGTGAATTGATTGATTGCATTAAGTGACATACATGTCATGCATACATGTAGGAATTAAGATTAAAATGAAATGTAAGCTACTTGTTAGTGTTTACATTGAAGTAGTAAGATGCTGCCTCGTAGAAGGACACGAGGAATATTGCAAGGAACGATTGCACCTAACTCTCTGCCAAGGGAGGAGAGTACTGATGTGTCAGTAGCCCCAGGAAATGATGAGGCTTCTATAAGGCATGGTAGTGGGCCTTCTCGATCACAGATGTAGGAGTTGCCTGTTTCGTCAGAGCAAGTGCCTACCATAGATCCGAGACTGTTTCAGGCATTTACTCAAGCCTTTGTCCAGGCTATGGGTCAGATGTCGCAAACTTCTGCTCTGGCCCCAGTTAAGAAGGGGAAACAGTTTGACAAGATGAAGAAGTATAAACCAGTGGACTTTTATGGGACCACTGACCCGGAAGAAGCTGAGACATGGCTAAGGAAGTTGGAACGAATATTGGAACAGATGGATTTTGAGGATGACAAGAAAGTTGAATATGCTGCGAGTTTGCTTTAAGGAGATGCTTTGGATTGGTTGGAGAGTGTGCCAGGGAGTCAGTTGAAACCGCCAATGTTTGCATGGAAATATTTCTCAGCAGTGTATAAGAAGAAGTATTTTTCTAAAGTATACATCTAGCAAAAGTAGAGAGAGTTTTTGAGCCTCACCTAGATTGAGATGACGATGAACAAATATGAGTGTTGATTTACAAAATTGGCTTGATATGCAGCTGAGTTAATGATGAGTGAAGTGGATAGGTGTCGAAGGTTTGAAGCGAGACTGATTTGGCCATTAGAGAGAAAGTAATGGCACAGAATTTCTACGACTTCCAACTGCTGTTAGAAGCTAAACTCAGAGTTGAGAATGTGGAAAATATAAAGAGTGTAATGAACAGAAAGACGAAAGGGAGAGAACAGTTCAAGAGGGGAGATGGTGCTCCTATGACAGAGAGGAGTGCTAGAACTTTCCCTATATAGTCTGAGGAGAGGAGCAGTAGGGCAAGCAGGGCTTGACAGATGAAAACTGTCTCACATCATGTAACATCCCATTCCCATACTAAGGGTTAGAACCTGAAAATTCAGTACAAGTGAGCTCAAAGAGAGATTAAGAAAATGCATTTTCATGCTCATGCATAATGTTAGCATATACGAATATGAATTTGAATCCTTGTACATAAATATAATTGTACATGCATTCATTAACAATTTTTATGTATAATTTTTTATAAATGTGATTATATTCAGAATTATGGATTATATGTGTGAAAAAATTGACTTGGGGAGTATATTTACTTATTAGGAAATTTTGGTGAAAATCTAAAAATTTTCTGGAATTTAAGGGTATCTTGTAATAGGAAAAAATGCCAAGTGACAAAACAATTGTTAAATGGTAATAGAAATTACTGTCCAATGGAAATGGAAATTCTAATGAAAGATTTTGGGATTTATTGACAAGTGCCGTTGAAAATTTAGAGACAATTGGATTAGAAATTTGAGACAAAATGGACTAGTTATTATAGTGGACCAAATGTAACAATGGGAAAGTGACATGTGTCACTTGCTACACCACTTATTGAATCACGTTTTTATAAAGTGAAATACCATATTTTGGTCTTTCACTTGCTAAAAACAATACTTGCTTATATTTTCATCTTCTTCATTCTTCTTCTTCACTCACGATGCTTTCTTCTCTAAGCCATAAGGTTGAATCTTCCTTCCCTCCATCAACAGCCACTTGAATACTTTACCATCTCCACCTTGCTACTAAAAGACCCAACCTATTCCCCCATGAATGTTGATGATCGTGGAGATCAAAGAGTTAGGGTTAATGGTGATTTTTGAAGATTTGGAAGCTAAATCAAGTAAGTCAGGTTTTAATTTTGTGGGGTTGGTTAAATGAAGCATTTGTGACGATAGTTATAGGTTAATCTCATGAAAGGGTGTTTTGGGTATATGGGAGTCGTGAATGGTGAGGAGTGTGTAAATTTCTTGCTTTTATTGATGAATAATTATTTATAGAAATGTTTTAGAGGTTGAATGATCGTGACAAGGGGTTTTGTATATGCTAGAATGTTGATGAAGAAACAAACATATATTTGTTTATATTGATGATTTGTTTCACATAAATGCTAAATAATGGGTTAAGAATTGTTTATAGATGAGTGTAGAAACAAGAATGAGGAGGAGAGGGAGTAGAAAAGGGTGATCTTGGTATGAGTTGTGTTAAGGAAAGATTTGGAAACAAAATTGGCAATTGATCTAGAAATTGTTTACTAAGTATGCTTCAGTCTTTTAACCATAACTTTTTCCCTAGTTATCCAAACGAGATGATTCTTAGTTTGGATTAAATTAGAGACATATGGCTACATTTCTTATGCAGGCATTGAATTTAAATTCTGTTTTCAACATTCTCAAAATTTGTCATGAAGTTGAGAATTGTGTGCAGTACATTGGTGGATGAATGTATATGTGTGTTCTAACTTCAGGGGAAAAATTGTATTTATATGGGCTGAATGAGGCAAAGTTGTCTTCTAAAAAGTTTTAGTTTATCGTCTTAGCATTCCAATGGTATAAAGTATGCAATATTTAGACATCAGAGTTAAGAGATATGATTATTATAAGTGGTGATGCTTCCTTAACCAAGCTTTCGTCTAATGCTTCTTTGACCATTTGTTTGATGAATCTTTGACCAAGCCTTCGTATGATTCACCTTAGACAGACTTCTTTCATCTGACCCATCTACCTTTTGGAGATTCGAGATTTTGATCCTTTAGATGGTAAAATCTCTCTTCGTGATCTTCAAAAAAGTTATAGATCTCAATGTCCTTTTTGAAACCGTTTGAAGACAATCTTAATCCTACATCTCTAGTGGAAGTTATGCCATTTGTCCCAAAAAAGGTTCAATATGATTAAAGACATAATCATGTTTGATTCTTTCAGCCATATATCACTACAAGAAAAATAGAGATTAGGAACGGAAATTACCGACAGAATGTGTATAAATTCCATCGGTAAGCTTATTAGCGACGGAATTTACTGACAGAAAAAAGCGTTGGAAATATGGCTGTTGGTAAATTTACCGACGGAAATTGTGCATACCATTGGTAAATTTACCGATGGTTATTTCATTCGGTCGGTAAATCTCTATCAGAAAATTACCAATAGCATTTTTTCTGTCGGTAATTAGAGAAATTGAACACTTTACAGGTAAATTTTAAAAAATAATTTTTAGCAATTTTCGTTGGTAAATTTGCTAGAAATTATTTTTTAAATTTTACCTAAAAAGTGTTCAATTTCTCTAGTTACCTTCTATTTCCTAGCCAAGACATTCATCGAGATAAGGGAAGTTTGGTTAGTGTTTATAGACCCATTTAAACTTTGCCTTGGTAGTAAACTGTGTCTTGTGGTTAGCTCCCTGAACTTAGTCAGAGAAATTGTTCGAGCCGAAGACAAAATCTTTGCGAACCACAACCCACCTCGCACTGCTAGAATCAGAAATTTATCACTACCATTTATACCTTAAAGATGTTTTCCAATCACAAAATACACAAATAAACGAAAGTAATTAAACACCTAAATTAACTTTCATCCAATATACGTAAAGCAGTAGTTGCATAAATACCTCTACTAAAGGACACGATAACAATGGCCAGAGAAGACAACTCCAATGAGTAGAAAAGGAGTCCGCAACAGAGAAACCGGAGAGAAGAAAACCGAAAAGGAGACGCAGGAAGAAGGAAGAAGAAATAGCAGAGGGGGGACAGACATCGGGTGAGCTGATATTTAAAAAGAATTTGCCGACAGAATTACCAATGGAAATTTCCGTAGGTAAATTCAAAATTTTTTTATTCCGCCAATATTTCACACCTTTTTACCGACGAAACGAAAATTTACATCGCTACATCCATTTACCGACGGAATTTTCCGTAGGTAAACTCAAACTTGTTTTATTCCGCCAATAATTCCCCCCAAATTTAGCGACGCTATATTTTCCGTTGCTAATGTCCGTTGCAAGCGACGAATTCCCTCCAAATTTAGCAACGGTATATGTTCCGTCGATAATTGTACGTTGCTAACTTGTAATAATTACCGACGACTATGTTTTTTCCATCGCTAATGTCTGAATTTACCGACGGAATTTTCCGTAGGTAAATTCAAACTTTTTTTATTCCGCCAATAATTTCCCCCAAATTTAGTGACGGTATATTTTCCGTTGCAAATTTTGCCACGATGAATTTCCTTCAAATTTAGCAACGGTATATGTTCTATCGGTAATTGTTCGTCGCTATCTTATAGTGATTACTGACGGCTGTATTTTTCCTTCGTTAATATCCGTCGCAATTTTTGCCGCGACGAACTCCCTCCAAATTTAGCAATGAGTATTAGTACCATCACTAAATTAATCAATTTTAGTGTCGCTAAATTTTCGTTGCTAATCCACATTTTTCTTGTACTAATTTATTAGGGATCGAAAGCTTAAAAGAATTCAAAATATGCAGAACGTTCAAAACTTTTCAAGTAAGAATATCATCATAAGAGGGACATCGACTTATTCTACAATATTAAATTTATTTATGATTGCAATATATATTATTGTTAAATATATGTTAAATTGGCTTACAATATCTACTTTGTTTGGGTAGATATTCCCACGTGCAATACCAAGTCGCGAAGACTTTACTTGGCTTTGCTTACCAATAGCGATGATATATACTGTCCCACCTTTACAGAAAAGAAAAAAAAACCTAGTACTAAATGCATGCCCAACCATATCGTGGTCCTTTTCTTGGTGGTTTTCCAAATTGAAAAACACAACTGGCATGGTTGATATGAGTTTGAATATTATACTTGGCATGTGTTTGGAAAAGAAATGGATCCGTAGGATCAACCCGTAGAAGAGGAAGATAGCTTACGGCATTGGTTATTGGCCTTGTGTAAAAGTCGCATTGCAATGATTTCCTTAGTCCACTATTGCATCTTACGTGGAGATGAAACTGCCTTATTTATAATGATGTTAATTTCTCAAACCTGAATGTGAACTGCTGGTCACTTTTGTTTCCAAACCAAAATTTACATTTATTTTTTAGTGTCACCGGAGGCTGTTAGATTTCTGATCCAACACGATCGAGATACCTGGTTCGACCAACTCCGTCACGTTGCCTAAAGCTCTTCCTTCACATCAAAGCACGTCAACACTTTTAGGAGACAAGCTCAAGTCTTATCGATCGAATCATCGAGGGATTCTGCAGCTGTGATAGCTTCAACGAGAACACTATCCTCAAACAGATGATAGAAGTAACAACTATGTCGAAAACAGTATCACCTGTTCCCAGCCACGTCACTAATCGTTGCGTCAGGATCTGCCAGAGATATGAAGCTGCTAGTCCTAACTGGTTTCCTTTGGCAACCAGTCTTCACATTAGCAAATTCCAACTTGCTGGGAATCAGATGCTTCAGACATACACCTCTAATCTGGAGCTGCGACATTCTAACAAGAAAAGGTGAGGAAAGATTCTACCTTTTACGTTCATCTGCGAGAACTGTTAAAAGCTATTAACGATATTTCAAATGTAAATTAACGAGATGCAGGGACAAGAGTGTCAACGGTGTTATTGAATCAGGTTCTACTATAACTTCAGATCCATCTCCTGGTTCCTGGTAAGGCACAGTTCGCTGATGTCTCTATGGATCAGACCAGCAATATCTATATATTCTATTTCTTATGTTCAAGGTACCTAACAAAAATTTGTACACGCCGATTTCCTGCGATTTCCTGCTCACAGGAATTTTTGGATTTTGGGGATAATAGTAACAGTAATCCTACCCTTCACAAAAAGCAAATGGGGACCATTACTGAATATCAAAGGTATAGTTTATGGGAGCTAACTAGTTGAATCTCAATTAGAATTGAGACTTTTCGGAGTTTTTATCCATCAATGACCGTTTAGTTCATCGTTGGCCTCATATAGTTTATGCTTTGGTTTGTAGAGAAATTTGATTCAGCTTTACAGACAGCAGAGCAAGTTACAGAAGTGGTAGAGGAAGTGGCGGAGGAAGTGGAAAAGGTAACAGAGGAGATTGCCGATAAACTGCCGGCAGAAGGTGCATTTAAGGAAGCGGTTGTCTTTGTTGAAGGTGTAGCCAAAGAAACAGTAAAGGATGCTAAACTAGCAGACGATGTTCTTGAAAAGGTACTTTAATCTAATCTCTTCTGTTACAACAAAATTTGCTCCGATGGTCGAAGATTAGATTGAATTCCAAGCGATAACTCCGCTTGCCGTTAAACAAACGCTTTATCACCAACGAGGTTTTCTGTAAACTTCTGTTCCAACTTATTGGCATAAAAGGGATAATATGTTTTTGCTTATTTAGCCTAGTGGTAATCAAATCTTGGTTGTTGCTAATCATGACGAGATTATCCGTTGATGGGGTTTCTAATTTGACCTAAAAATGCAGGTGGAAGAAATGGAAAAGGAGGTGGTTTCTGCAGTAGAATCAGATATTGACAAAGGCAGTGGGATAGCCAAAGAAGCAAAAGCCTGATCCTGTTGTTTTCAACTTGACGTGTTAAGTTAAAAAGTCTTTGAACACGTAATTATCTGTAAGCTTATTGATGAAGTTACCACTTCCGTAATCCATCTTTCTTTTTCTCTGCAGACTTTTCAATGATGTATTCCATTTTGCAAAAGCAAATGTGCCTTTTTCTTAAATTTCATTTAGGAGGTTATATGTTGATAAATAAAAATGTATAAAATAGTTTCTCTTTAAAAAATATAAATAAAATCTTACAATTAATTATTAATATTTTAATTTTATTCAAATACAAACACAAAATTTAAATTGTTACAAGTAATAACAT
>JANITX010000007.1:14025414-14036496 GCA_027564395.1 Erythroxylum ulei
TAATGGCTCATTACTTAATTATAAAAGTGAAACCCACCTTGAATTTCCTTGCTTATAACTTGCTCAAATGTGTCTCTTCTCTTGCTCCTTTTTCCTCTCTTGATTTTCTTCAACATTGATACAATTCTCAAATCAATAGGAATTCCCAATGAGAACCCAAAGAATCATATGCATAAAATTGGTCCTATAACACTTAAACCCATGCATTTTCTAAGCTCTTTGAACCAAAACCTTTCCAAAAGTCCAAAAGGTTTAACATCAACCTACCTTGAATCTTCACCACTTAATGATTTTCATGGATCAAAAGAAGGCTTTAATCTTCGTCTTTCTTTTTCCCTTCTTGCTCAACCTTAAAATCATTCTTTAAGACTAAGAAAAATCAAAACCTAGCATAACTCTGATCTTTCTCTTCTTTTTCTCTTTTCTCGTGCTTCTCTCTTCTCTCTTTTCTTCAATCACATTTTGGCTTCTTAAATGCAAGGCAAAAATTTTCTGTTCCCATTTTGCCCCTCCTTCAATGCCTTAAGGTTTCTAAACTTATGTGACTTGCTAAATTTTCCCTCACACACTCTTACTACTTTAATACTTCAATTCTATTAACTTATGTCATATTATCTTACCATATTAACATGCTAATTAATCCCAAATATTACTCCCTCAAAACCTCAGCATTAATTTAAATCATGCCTAATAAAAAAAAATTTTGGGGGCCAACATTCTAACTAGTCTGTCTCAAGAAATTTGCATGCCAAAGATCTATTTTGTTGGCCCTAAGTCTTTCATAGTAAAAGACTTACTCAATTGCTTTTTCAATGCATCAATCTTGTAAATATTCTTGCCAACAATCAATATATCATCAACATAGAGCAATAGAATAATAAAATCATCATCAGGGAATCTACAAACAAACACACAATGATCTGAAGTAGTCTTCTTGTAGCCCTGCTACTTCATAACAGATTCGAACTTCCTATACCATTGCCTCATTGCCTGTTTCAGACCGTAAAGACTTTTCTTCATTATGCAAATATAGTTTTCTTTTCCTTGCACCCTGAAACCCTCTGAATGCTCCATATAAATTTCTTCTTCTAATCAAGAAATGCAGTTTTCACATCCATCTACTCGACCTCCAAATCAAAATTTGCTACTAAACCAAGAATAACTTTGATGGATGACATTTTCACAACTTGAGAAAAGATTTCATCGAAGTCAATACCTTTACTCTGAATGAACCCTTTCATAACCAATATGGCTTTATAATGTGGACATGAAGTATGCTCTTCTTGCTTCACTATAAACACACACTTATTCTTTAAAGCTCTCTTTCCCTTAGGTAACTTTACCAGATCGTAAGTGTGATTTTGTTGCAAGGAACTCATCTTTTCTTGCATAGCCTCAAAACACTCCTTTTTGTGCACATCTTCTAGAACCTTTTCATAAGTCTTAGGTTCTCCCCTGTCAGTCAGCAACACATACTCATGGATAGGATACCAAGTAGAAGGATGTCTAAGTTTGGTAGATCTTCAAAGTGCAACTTCTGCTCGAGCTTCTAATTCTACTGGTTAAACAAGATCAACACTATCTGATTCAACCTGTACGGGCTCATCTGCACCATCTTCATCAAACATATTATGCTGAAGATCAACCTCTACCTCTTGCAGGTTGCAATCAAATGAAGTGGATCCAAGTCATCCACATCATCACTAGATCCTGAATCTATCTTCTTTGATCTATCAATATCTTCAATGGTTTGATCTTTCATGAATGCAACATTACAACTTCTAATAAGTTTCCTCTTAACTAGATCCTAAAACTTGTAGCCAAACTCATCCTAACCATAACCGACAAACACACATTATCGTGTCTTCGAGTCAAGCTTAGACCTCTCATCTTTGGGAATGTGCACAAAAGCCTTACAACCAAACACCCTAAGATGATCATAAGAAACACCTTTGCCTGAACAAACCCTATTTGGTACATCAAACAACAGAAGAACACTAGGAGTGAGGTTAGCAACATGAACAACTGTATATAAAATCTCACCCTAATATGACTATGGGAGCTTGGCGGGTGATAGTAAACATCTGATTCTCTCCATCAATGTTCTATTCGTCCTTTCAGCTAAGCCATTTAACTGATGAGTCTTCGAAGCAATCTTATCATTTCTAATACCCTGAGATCTACAATATTCATCAAATAAGCCAATGTACTTACTGACATTATCTGTACAAACACATTTCAGCTTCTTTCCTGCCTCTCTTTTAACTGAAGCTTGAAACTGCTTGAACACATCTAGAACTTAATTTTTGGACTTTAAAGTATAAGCCCAGATCTTCCTTGAATGATCATCAATGAACATCATAAAGTAACTAACACGACCAAGTGTTTGCATCTTCATAAGGCCATACAGATCAGAATGCACCAACTCTAATACCTGTGACTTCCATGAAGGAAGATAGCTGTTGAAGGAGACTCTAGTTTGCTTGCTTGCTAAGTAATCACTGCACTTCTCGAGCTCTGCCTTTTCCATACCTGATAAGAGATTTTGTTTAGCCAACAAAGACATGCCTTTCTCACTCATATGAGCAACCCTCTTATGCCATAAAGTAAATATCTCCTCGCTCTAAACTGAGTTGACATCGTCACTGAAAACCTTTGCTGATATAAGGGAAAATTTTGATTGCTTGTAACCTCTTGCTACAATCAAGTTACCCTTGGTGATTTTCCACTTACCATTCTTGAAGGAACTTCCAAATTCATTTTTGTCAAGTTCACTAACAGGGATAATATTCAACCGTATATCAGGAACATGTCACACATTTATGAGAACGAATCTAGAGCCATTACTAGTCTGCAGACACACATCACCACTAACAATAGCTCTAGTCACACCATCATTATCCATTCTTATAGGACCATAATTGCTAGATTTGTAAGAAGAGAAGAAATGCTTATGTGAAGGAGCATGTATGGTAACACCTGTGTCAATCACCCAACTAGTATCCTGGCTGACAATATTAACCATGTTAGCCTCATTATGCAAAAGAAGATCCTCAATAGTGGTTGTGGCCTGTTGTGTATTATTGTCACCATCATCATCATTCTACTTCTCTTTGCCCTTGTTCTTTTTGTTCTCCTTTTTAGTTTTCTGCAGAATTTCTTGACATGCCATTTCTGACCATAATGATAACATTCAATACTAGAATATTTACCTCGTGACTTGTATATGATTTTATCCCTATTCTTCAAACCTCTACTTTGACTTCTCCCCTTATTTTCTGTAACGTGGACTTCTGTATGTGAAGAGGAACTTTTCTATTTAATGTTGGAATTTCAAAATCCCGAAAGTCTATTCCAACTTTGACTAAGAATCACGGAAAAATCAGAACTTCGATCACGATTATGACCGTTGGATATGAACTACTAGTGTAGATTAAGCTTTCAAAGTATGAGCTCGATCGGATCATAAACGGCCATCCAATCGAGGACTTAATAAAGACTCTTTAAAACTCTCTCCCACTTACTAATCTTTTCTCTCTTCACTCTCTTGTTTTTTCTATTTATTACAAGATGCAATCCTCTCCTTTCTCTTTTTATAAGGTAGAAGAAGGAAGAAACCAACTTAAATTCAAATATAAACCATTGTTTTTTTTCAATTATGGATGCTGCAAATGTCAATTATGGAGGGTTGACTAACATAATTTAATTTCCTTATCACCCAGCCTTTTCAAATCCTAATGTAATTCAACCTTCTCTCATCTCCAAATCCTATTATCATTAGCATAAGTTCTCAAATCCAAGGATTAGTTTTGTTGACCTTAATTCTTATCCTCAAATTGTTTACACTAATACTGCACCTACTTATATCAATTCAAATGATCCCTGTCATATTAATCATTCCTATAGTTTTTCTACCCACCTCTATAAATGCTCAAACTACTTAAAAACTGATCCTCATACATTTAAATAAGCTAAAATGTTTCTAATGTACAGAAAATCCATATATGATGAAATAATAGCTTTACATGCCAATCAAACTTGGAAGTTGTCCCTCAACTTAAAGATTAAAAACTTGATTAGAAATAAGTGGATGTTTCAGATCAACACATAGTTTATGGAAAAATAGATTGCTACCAAGTGCGTCTTATTGCAAAGGGATTCAAACAATAAGATGGAGTTAAATATTCAAAAAACATTCATCACTATTATTAAGGCAAGTTAAATCAGCACAATGCTTGCCTTTACAATTTCTCGTGGTTAGCTGGTTAGACAATTGGATATTTTAAATCTAGTGCTTCATAGTTATCTTGATTATGACGTATTTATAGAGTAATCAATTGGCTTTTATGATCCTATAAAGTCAAACTATGTGTGTCATTTACATAAGTCCCTTTATGGTTTAAATAAGCGTCAAATGCTTGGTTTCATCACTTGACAACATTTCTTTATGACCTCAGATTTCAATCTTCAAAAACAGATTCTTCACTTTTTATCTTAACTCATGAGGCTTAAAAAATATTTGTTCTTTTTAATTTGGATGACATTCATATTATAAGTTCAACTAAGAGTCAAGTGTTATAGTTTATTACTTAAAAGGTCGTATTAATTTCCATCTAAAGATCTTAATCGGCTCCATTAGTTCTTTGGTGTAGAAATTAAACTTCAACAACAAGGCATTCTACATGGTCAACAAAAATACATCATTGACCTTCTTGCTCACCATAATATATCAAATGCTAAACCTTGTTCAGCCCCTATGGTTGCTCATCCTCGACTCACCAAACATTCTTGTCCTGCATTTCATGATGGCAAGCTTCACAGAAAAATGGTTGGTGCTCTTTAATATTTGACTCTCACTCATTTAGACTTAGCATTTTTTGTGAACAAGTTATGTTAGTTCATGCACTCCCCAAATAAAAACCATTAGATTTCATCTAAGAGGATGTTTTGAATCTCTAACATATTGCTTAAAAGGGGTTGTTTGTTGTTTAGAAACTATGCAATCAATTGCAATTCTATACTAATAATGACTGGGGTACTATTCGGATGATCGACGATCTATGAATCATTATACTATTTATATTGGAAATAATCTTATATCATAGGCATATAAGAAGCAACCTACTGTTATGAGGTCGTCTACTGAATCCGAGTATAAAGATCTTTCAAATTATGCTACTAAACTTATGTGGATTACTTCTCTAATTGGTTAACCTGGTTTCAACTCTCCTTTCACTACAAGAAAATAACACATTATCGGTAGAAATTTTTTTGTAGTAAATTAGTGACAAATTGATTTTTCATCGATAAATTTGTCAAAAAAAATTGTTTTTTGCGATTGCCAAAATATCCGTCGACAAACATGGAGGGAAATTATCCCCGCAATTTTTCTGACAGAATATAGCAATGGAATAGTAAAGTCCGTCATAAAAATAAGCGGCAATGGTTGACAGGAAAAATAAGCATCTAAATTACCAATGGAACTAGATTTTCATTGGTAAAATATTAACTGAACTATTGTTCTGTCGATAACTATTAAAATTTTCATAAATTAAAACCACGTCTTCTCCTCTCTCTTCTTCCCTACTTCAACATCATCGATCCCTCTTCCTCATAAGCATCCATCATCGATTTTTGCTTGCTTTATTCCATCGTGCATCGTTTTTAGGTAAGTTTACTCTTGGTTTATTTTGTCTCCAAAAAATTCATTGTTAAATTGTTATATATATAAATGTGGGTGGGTGGGTTTTGTTTTGATGGATTATGGGTATTAGTTTTTACCTGATGTGGTTGGTTTATTTGTTGTTTGAATGTGTTTTTGTTGGTAAATTATGAAAAAAAAAGTAATGGTTTTGTTATTAGTTAGAGATAATTTGGGTTGCCTATGAATTGTTCAATGAAATGTCTCTTAGGGATGTTAGTGAAACTTGGTTAATGCCTAAACTTGGTTAATGCCTTGGAATCTAAAGAAAATGCGTAAAGTAGTTACATAAGACTTGAAATAGAAAATGAACAATTATATGGAAGGTACTTTGAAACTAGAACTAGTCATCGTAATTAGGATTAGCAATATGATTATAGCTTAAGCTAAAGTCAATTTAAAAGAGTTAATATAAAAAAAGGAATAGGATTTCAATAAAATTGGACATTTATATGGAAGGTGATATTTGTGAAACAATTAATGAGCATTTTTATGTATTAATAATTGGTTTCATAATCTAATTTGGATTTCATGAGTTTAATCAATTTTAATTAGACCATTTATCATACCCTTTATAGTTTATTATAGATTAAATCCATGTATTAACTTTAAGAAAACTTTTAAGTTTAAAATTCATAAATAATATTTGTTTAGTTAAAAATTTTATAATATTCTTCTCTTTAAACAATATTATTTACTACTGGTTTTGAAAACTAAACAAATTGTATTATGAAAACATTTAGTATAAAAAATATATCGATGCATTTTTTGAAAAATAATTTGGTTCAAAGGTAACTCAGTACTCAACATTTAGTTTAGTAAAGTTTTTTTATACCAAAAATTACCATAAGCGATGTCAATATGCTACATATTTCTAATATAATTACATATATCTAATAACTTTATTGACATAAATGGGAATATGGAAACTTGGTAACATAAGATGCTACCTTTGATTTGATTGTAGCATATATTATTGCCATTTTCAATTTCTTTCATTTTGTGCTAAACTACAACCCATATTAAACTAATCCTTCTACACCTAGAATGAACCAGTACTTAGAAAGCATTCAAGAATATGAAAGAATTTTAGAATAAGAGCAAGTTGAATTAAAACAGTATCATTACTCTTTACAGAACATTATCGTACCCACCTAGAGTCAAGAATAGACCATTAACTTTGTACTCCAAATATTATGGTAAATAATTGGATTACAATTTCCATTTTCTCTATTTATTGTTGTCTCACTATTATTTATGTATATTTACCGCTCTTTATTTTCTTATCTGTCTGTTTTACATATTTAGATCCATATTCTCTCAATATATTTCTTTGGAAATGTTGTAAATATCATTTTCACTCTCATCTTTTACATTATTTATTAGAATATGCCTATCATCGAAATACGAATCAAACTCACTTACCTTTTTATTCATTAGATAGTGAAGCTTATACTGATCTGTAGTTTATACAATATAGTATCATGACAACATCTAATTGTTTTATTTGTAGACAATTAATAAACCATATACAATATGTTGAACAATTAGTTACAAAATATCAAGAAGAAACACTATATTTTGAAAATCGTTATAATTATTTACAATTCGTCCTCAGCAATTTGAATGGAATTAAACCTGTAAAAGAGAAATTATAATTAGCTCAAAATCTCCATCATTTCTAAATTAAGAACTATCTTATTTAGTAAATACATTATAAAATCTTCAGGTCACTACTTCATATCATCAACATGACTGATCAACAGTAAGAACAAAAGATTTTAGAGTTAGATAATTTATAATTAACTGAATCCACTGGAACATTTCACATAAATACTTTATTATCAAGTAAAAACAAAAAAAATAGCTAAAGCTCAATTAAATTTAAAATCAAGACAAGACATACAATCTTCTTTATGTAAACACCTTCTCGATCGTAAAAACATTATTTATTTTGGTAAAATCGTTCATGAAACAACAATCAAAATGGATCAATGTAATGTACACATTCGAATAAATCTAATCAATCAGAACAAATTTCTAGACAATTACAAAAGAATACTAGAAGAAAAAAGTCATAAAATTGGATATATTCATTTATCTACAATACAGATTCTTTTAAAATCAACTTTTCAACAAGGAATCGATTCATCTATAAGAATGGCCATTGTTGATGAACAAATGACAAATCTAAATGATCAAATAGTAGGAATAATGAGTGGCAATTTAGCCTATGGAAAAATTAAATTCAACACCCGATTAAAAATAGGAATTCCTCTAAGGTCACATAATTTGGATGATATAATAACAATAGCTTACAAATTTTACAAAGAAAATTTGATGACACATGGACAATATCCTTTTTCTATCACCTATCAAATTAGTTATGCTTTAACTAATTCCCATAATAGTATTGAATTTAAAGATACTGATAAAATTTATCTTGGCCAATTATTTAGTGAAGTTTCTAAAGTAGGAGCAAATATACGAGCTAACTTACGTATTTTACCAGAAATACAATATCCAATACAGTTAAATACATGTCCTAGACATTCTTTTGATAACGCTACTACCTCTAGGCCTAACTCTAATTTTCATAGATCACAGTCATTATCATTACATAAGCCCATTAGATTCACTGAACCTGGACAAAATTCTAAACAAATAGTAAAAATTACTGATCCTAAAATTAATCCTGAACAATTAGTATAGCAAGACTTAGTAATCATAAAAAATCAATTAAACAACTTAGCAACCCATATTAAACAATCATTATGAGAGTTACCAAATATGTTATGGAATTAAAAGAAAAAAATTACAAATCGAAATATTAGCCAATGAATTATTAAGAAATCAAACTAATATCACTAAAATAATATGACAGTTAGTTAACGATAATATACAAAATAAAGAAACTATACTTACTATACAAAAACATATAGAACAGTTAGTAAACCAACTAGAAAAATTTGTTGAAAGAAACACAAGTAGAGAAATGGTATCAGAGCCTGCAAAGAAGCCACTAAAAACTTTAGTTAAACCATGGAAACTATAGAAAAAGATATCAAAGAAAAATTAGAAGAAATCACTCACTTAGTTAATAAATTAACTCTTGCATCTGCCAACCATTTAAAACCCATTGAAGATAAAGATGAAATTATTTATGATATAAATCAAAAATTATATGTTGATAGAGAAAAAAACGAACAAGATCCCCCAGAAAGTAGTCATGCTGGAGAAAAATGAAAAAAAGAACAACAACATTCATATTTATGGGGAACACAACCTACTGATAATCTAAACCAATATGGATATTATCGAAAAGGAAGCAAAATTCGAAGGTTCCCTTCTGAATATACACCAAGGCATGTAACCTTAGGACCTGACGGAATACTAAATTTAGATTGTGTACTAGCACCCGAAAAACTATTACTAGAATGGGCTAATAAGTTACAATTAATTATTTAAATAGAAAAAACTTTTGAAAGCCTTGATAATAAAAATTTATTATGGAATTATGTTGCTTATAAAACAACTAGAATAGTTCTCAATTTTTTAATCGGTAATGAAGAAAACATAAAAAATAACACCGATTATATAATTGCTCCAAATTATGTACAAACTTTCCAAGTAATATTAAAAGAAATTTATAAAGAATTCATTGGACGAGATGTAGCATCATATAAATAAGAAATAGACAATGACTAAAGACGAACTGCTCTGTGGCATTTAAATAACTTGCGAATATGTGATATATATTATCTACAACAATATATTGTGAATTTAAAAAATATTATTATAAATTAACTAGAGCTGAATAAGAAATGTATATTAAAAAAAAAATTCAAAAACTACCTTATCCAATTAATCAAAAAGTAGAAGAATAGTTTCAAGAGAAAAATAGTAAACATATAGTAGCTTATAATTTAGGTGGAGCTATTGCCATTATAAAAGAAGTACTAATGCAAAAATGAATTGAAAAAAAAATTACATAAAACATTAAGACATAAAGATATACAACTGTGTTGTTTTAAATATGTCGAAGTACTACAGCAATATGGATGTGAATTTACTCACACAAAATATAGAAAGAAACACCCACACCTCACAAAAAAAAGATACAAGTGGAAAAAAATACCCTCACAAATACAGAAAATCATATAGACCTTATAGAAAAATTTTTTAGACGAAAAAATTATAGACAATTTAAACCTAAAAAACAAGACTATTGCCCTCAAAAGAAAAAATCCTGCAAATGTTGGCTTTGTAAAGAAGAAGGACAATATGCTAATAACTTTCCTAAACGAAATCAGAATAAATATAAAGAAAAAGTGAATATACTAAACTCAGCATTGGAAGAAAAATTAGAACCAATCGAATCTGATTACAAAACAAATTCAACTATTTCATCCCTGTATCTCTATGAATCCCAAAAGTCAGAATCATCAACTGAATCCGAATACAACCTTTATTCAAGTGATTATTCAGAATAAAAAAAGTAAATGCATATATTGACACCAGAGTCACTATATGTATAGCATCAAAACAATTATTAACTAATTGAAAAAAAAACTATAAAAACCATTACTAATAGACATAGCAGATGGAAGTATAAAATTAATTTGCTATGTAAGTTACTATAATAATATAGTTATTGAAAAATATACATTTATAGTCCCTTCAATTTATCAACAAGAATCCGGATTACCACTAATCTTAGGAAACCATTTTTTAAAATTATATAATCCATTTTGTCAATATCTTCATTATATCACTTTAAAAACATCATTAATCAAATCCTTACATTAAAAATCAATTATTCTTAAAATTCCTATCTATCATACCACTTATTATCAGAAATTAAAAGTGTTAAACGACAAACTAGATTATTTACATTTCTATCTTCTCAATAATATGTCTCTACAAACTAAAATTGAAACATTATTAGAAAACATTTGTAGTGAAAATCCTTTAGACCCACTTAAAAATCATAATAACTTACTTATTGAAATTAAATTGAAGGATCCTACACAAGAAATAAACATTCAAAATAACATTCCATACACTCAACAAGATGTTCAAGAATTTATTTCAAAATGCATTAAATTAGTAGATAAACAATTAATTCCCAGCACTAGTAAGCATTCAGCACCCACTTTTTCTATTAATAATCACTCAGAATAAAAAACGTGGGAAACGAAGAATGGTCATTAACTATAAAAAATTAAATGAAGCAACTATAGGTGATGCATATAAATTACCTCGCAAAGATTATATAATTAATAAATTAAAAGGACATAATTGGTTTACAACATTAGATGTAAAATCAGGATATTGGCAGTTAAGGCTAAACGAAAATACAAAACCACTTACAACATTTA
>JANITX010000007.1:14110130-14132877 GCA_027564395.1 Erythroxylum ulei
AAAGATTACTAAAATGATGACCATATAATCACGGTAAAAAATATGACTGAACTAGACATTATATTCCGCTCAAGAAATTTAAACAATTTTTTATGACTTACATAAGAATTACGAGTTTGGAGGTCCGACCTCCAGCTTAGAAACAATGATTAGCGTCCAACCAACCTCCTTTGGGAGTGATGGTTCTATGAACTTTGGTATTGAAATTCGAAGAAAAGTTGGTGGACAGCTGGCCTAATATTTTCTTCTCTTCCCTTTTACAGTGGCAATTTATAATCCAGCTGTAGCACTATATCTTTATACCAACTATTGACAATTAAGGAATAAGTTCCTGAAATGTGCTTTCCCATCTTTTTAGGATAGACCAAAATTTTGCAATGACAGGTAATGAATCGGTACCAACGTTTTGGAATTTTTGGATTATTAAGCATCTATTCCTCTGATTCACACACGGATATGATGAAAAAGGTTGTCGTATAACGAGGCTTAGTACCTATTTTGATTTCTCTAGTCTTGTTTGCTGGCTTTATCTCTCACGACAGCGCTTACCATGCTGGACAATGGAGTTTTATTTGCGTTAGTTGACCAGCACTCCATGTGGTGTGCGTGCAAGTTGTTGTTAATCTTAATCTACAGTGGGGACTCATACACGTTTAGACAAGAATGGAGCCACGTTATAAGTATTTCCAATGCCTGGGACGCCTTCTGGGAATATGTCATCCGGAGACATGAGATTGGTGTCCACCTGTAAGGTACGGAGAATTAGTTCGCAGAACCACTCAGAGGAATCTTACAAGTATGGAATCTAGTACTTCATGTAACAAATCATACTGTTTTCTAAGAACTAAGTTGTTGTATCAACAGTACGGCTAAAAGATTAGCGTAAATTTGTGGTTTTACTAGTATAATAAATCATAGACGACAGTACAACAACATAGATCGCGAGGAAGCTGATACTAGAGGGAAAAGATCACAGATTTGGGAACAAAGAATAAAAACCAGCAGTGACAACTTTATAGCATCTGCCAGATAAGTAAAAGAAACTAACCACACGAAGCCATCGCCCGTTGGGTGGTGGTAAGGGTATAGGAACTTCAACAAAATAGTCATGTGCGTTGAATGCTAAAAAGATATCTCCCCCATCATTATCATGAAACCTGTACAGCAAAGACATATCAAGTGACTCAATGTGGTAAATCGGATCAAATGCATTACCAGCTTGGCATATCACTACTAAATTTATAACAATGGAAACTAACAGTAGTTCACAACGATAATATCAATTCCATTTCATGTGATGGGGAACCATTGTGTTCATCTTCTCTTGAAGGGGACTTTCATATATTCTTGATATCCAGTAGTGGCAATATTATATCATAAAAGACATAATGTCACCAGTGATGAGAAACACGGATTAAACACGTAAAAACCATGAAGGCCAAATTGAATATATACAGATTAGCATATAAAGTCATCTTGATTAGAAACAACTTTAGCTCTTAAGCACACTGTTAAGGTCCTCACTGAAGCCAAAATCGTTTGTAAAAGTACAACCGTTAGGTCCAAGGCTGTGCCAAATGCAGGCCATTAGTTCAAGCCTGCAACAGTAATATAGGGGAGGCTATTCAAAAGTTCTTAACTTCTATGATTGTAGGAATATGTTTTAGGGAAATGGTAGGCAGGTGGAAGGGCATCAAATTTCCTTTCTAAGTCATAAATTCGAAGCATACAACAGAAGAAAGGTAGATGCATCTCAAAATAAGAATCATAATTTGGAAGGACTGGTGAAACAGAATCCTATGGATGACTGCATAACCAAAGACGCGACAGTGTCAGCAAGATCAAAAATTTCTACATTAAGGTCCTCTCATCAAGTAACTAAAATCCCAATAGAGTGGTACAGATTTGCCACCATATTTCAGAAAGAAGTTGACTATGATTTCTTACCTGAATGCAAGGAATCTGCTTTCGTTGTTGTCCCAGTTATCCTCATGCCATGTAACATCATCCTGTATGAAGTAGAATACTTCAGGAGCTCCTTACCAAAACTTCAAATATAAGAAGTTAGTTATATGATCGCAACCCTGGAGGCCTGGACACAGATTATTGAATAAGACTTACTCTAGTGAGAAAATTGTCATGTCTGAATACTCTGTGTGTTTGCCGGAATTTTATCACTTCGGAGAAAAACCTGATGTGACTACTCCTTTGTGCATCCAACTGTCTTACAACAATCACACATTAGCCATCTAGACTCAAGGTATCAAAAAGACAGACATGGAACAAAAAACACTTACAATCTCCCATTGGAAATTATTGATAGGTGTGTCATGTCCGTAGCTATTGTTATTTCCATGTCGAGTATGGCCATATTCATCTCCCATTAGCATCATTGGTGTTCCCTGGTTGATACCACAATTACCCAATTGCAGTAAGACAACAGGCACCATATACAAACACTGGAACCTTTCCTACACTAATTGAAATGCAATGTAGTCTAAATTACATCGACAGAGTTGAGACAAAGAAGAGGGAATGGCGGTAGACCATTTTTCTAACAGCAAGAAGAAAAGGAAAAATCCAGTAAAAAGGCATAGCCAAAAAGGCAAATATGTAGAGCAAGTTATTAACTTGATAAAATTGCACAGCAGCAATCTGAATTCATCCCATCTGCCATAACTCACCTCCATAAATGCACAGTATTAATGTTGTGCATCAGTAACAAAAACCTTCATTCACGTTAAGAGAGTGCAAAGTACATTTTGTAATTTACCTGAGATATCATTAATGCCAAATGGAAGTTTTTCATTTGCTTGGATCGTAGAGCTTTAATATTACAATCATCAGTTTCTCCTAGAAAAAAAGAAAGGAAAGGATGAAGAGTTTTATCAGAGAGATTCTGTTGATATCAATCACAAAAACCATAAGACAAAATCGGCCATAAGAATCACAGAAAAATAGATAAAGAGCAATCAGTCAGTTTTGACATCCCAAGTCCCAAAATCTTGCCTAACCATTGAGTTGACAGTGTAAATAGAAAATTTAGCTGATAGAAATAGAGATTATTAGCTAAAAATTCTCTTTGTGAAGCAATGCAGGTGCTTAAAAATCTACCATTTGAATGACACATGTTTAACATCCCATTTGCAGATGAAAATGATTTGTTCTTCGCTAACGCCTGAATCCTATTGGTTTACGTTATTTTGCCACCAAGAGAATCAATTTATAACTAACAAAGTTATTAATAGCAAAGCAGTTTATATACTTTATTCCCTCTCATTAGTTCCCATGTAACCATACTTACGAAACTACAATATTCTCATGAAATATGGTCAAAGTAAAGACTAAAAATAAAATATTACCTTCAAAACCACAATTCCAGCTTAAGTTGTCATTGCTTCCATCATTTCCACCTTCCCCATTAGCCTCATTATGCTACAAAAACGACAATCAGTCAACCAGTGGAGATATTTTTTTGACTAAATAAAGACTAATTCATTATTTGAAGTCTGTAAGTACCTTAAAATTGTATGAAACTAGATCATACAGTGTGAACCCATCGTGTGCAACAACAAAATTAACACTGTGATAAGGCTTACGCTTATTTACCTGAAGAGAAAGAAAAAACGGCAAGTCAATATTAATGAATCAGGAGGAGATTATCAAGAGATTGGAAGGCAGACTTGCTTACTTGGTATAGATCAGCTGACCCAGAAACACGAGTAGCAAAAGAGCCTTTCATTCCAGAATCACCCTGTAAATGACAAACCAATATAGTGAATCGAACAGAAAAAGATGCAAGAACAAATTTGATTTTGTAAATAACCCTTATGATTTAACTGTTAGAATAGTACATTGTTCTCTTCTACTTAAGATTATATCACTATTGCAACCACCAGCAAAATAAATAAAATTGCGAATAAACCTCTATCAATCTTAAAAAGAAAGCACTGATATAAACAGACATAGATGATAAAGCAGCAAACAGCAAATAAAAAGTCAAGGAAACTTCAAATTCTTTTTCTCTTTGAAGAAAAAGGATACTAATTCAGGTGCAGTGATGGCATATTAGAGAAAAAGTCACAAAACTGAGAATCTTCAACACTCAAGCCTTAAATAATATATTTATTGTATTAACAACATTCCTGTCTTAAGAAATTGGTTAACTTCATTGTTTTGAATTAACAACCAGTAATCATTAAACCTGTCACCTGCTTTTGAGGACAAGCAATTTCAGATGAAAAAAGAAAAATGTTAGAATGTCTGCTCCTAGATTTCACGTTTGTTAAGCTATCTTTAAATTCTGGAGCACATATAACTCCATCTAAATAGCCAACTTTTCCACACATTGCCCTTATAAACCTTCTCATGTCATCACGATATTTCCCATTCCATTCTGCCCACCTGCAAAAAATGTATTTGAGTTGGAAACACACTACTACGTAGGAAAAATTTTCTTCCAAAAACCACTGAGATATATTGCACATACATGATTGAATTTTAATATTGCAGCCGTGGAAGATAAATTCTAAGATGGTGTTGGAAGAATCACCTAGATAATTTTTGGAAGAATCATCTAGATATTATTACGAAAATATTTAGATGAAGATAAATAATGTAAGGTGCAAAAGTAAATATCCCAATGTGTGATAATTAGAACAAATTGAAGTATATGACTATAGTTAGTTTGATTCACCTATAAATACCCAGCTGTCTTCTCGTTCAAGTATCAAGAAACAAATTCAAGCATTCAAGAGTAGCGCTTACAAGGGTACAATCTTATAGGTTATAAATTAAAAATTCATGAATATTATATTAGTGAGTGTTGGCATTGTAACTCCTATCTTTACTCTTAATATATTTTGTGTTTTTTTTTAATCGTAATTGAGCTGCGATCTTGCTCATCCACCTAGTTATTCCAACAGATGGATCTGTCAAGCTAGTAGAAGCTAAAAGGGACCGCCATGTACAAAAGTAGTTACCTTTCCCAATTTGTGAATTTCCCAACCAGATAAAGGCCCCCACAATCCCAAGGTTCTGCAATAATTTTACATCTCGACAGAACAGAATCTTTTGCAATTGCCTGGTTTATCAAACAAATGCAGATCAATATACTGGCTGCTCTACCCACCATTCATATCAAAATATTAGGTGTATGCAAACTAACTCTAATAAGTGGAGGAGAATTGAGGGGAGAACCATATGTTCCTCGACATAGAACACTGGCAAGGTCAAATCGAAATCCATCCATATGATACTCAGTGACCCTGATTTCACCAAGAAGGATAGATAAATGATGATCAAACCAAAAGAAAATAACTCAATCCAGGATTATTTAACAAGAACAAGATTTCATGAAAAGTAATTTAGTCCAAACTTCTCAGAGATAACTAATATGTGCTAGTCGTAACACAACTGGTATATGAATACCATTGTTCATTCTGTCCAAGCTGCTTGATTGAATTGACCAGTATAAAAACGAAAGTTTTATTAAGGTAACATGATATATAATAAACTGGAATCTCACAGTGCACAATAATTTATATCACAGTAGGAAAAAATGGCCTTACCAATGTCTTAAGCTATCTAGGATGAGCTCCATAACCACAGGAAGATTGCAATTCAATGTGTTCCCTGGCAATTGCGAAGTATAGAAATTTAGAAATCTTCCAATAATCATGGGCTATAACACCATACCAATGCATGTCTGACAAGCATTCCAGTATAGCTAATTTAGAATAATTAAAAAAATTGACAATGATCAGAAATCCTTATCACCCCCTAAACTTCTGTATCATATCATCTTTGTGCTGTCACAGAAAAGAAGATATTGCTGTTTATTTCATCTACACTGATCTAGTAAATATAATGGAAAAAAGATGACGAACTTCTGGACAGAAATAATAGACTCTTATGTTTTGTTTGGACAAATTATGGATCCAGAACTTGTAAATTAAAAGCGCCAACAAATCAATGTAAGATTCTAGTTTGCACAAAACACTGATGGATTTTCTTATCATGACCTACATACAGTAGGCTCGTGAAATAGGATACAAGTCTATAAAAAAAACACTTTCAACTAACTTCATTACTTCTACAGATATGCGCATACAAATATGAGTATTCTCTAAAAGTATCATCTTAAATTATGATTATCGATGATTTTAAATATAAAACTTATACTTCTTAAGATAGTAGAATATATCCCTAAAATTTTGGTCAATTTTTTTTAAATTTGCAGCACTTGTAGATGTCTATTATTTCCATCTTACCAATCAATGATTTACCATGTTTTTGGCACTGCCTTGTCAACACATCTGATAAGCAAAGAAGTGAACTTTATCGTTCTGAAAATGGAACTTCTATTAATCCTTACATATTTCATGCAATCATGCTATATTGGATTGTTAACAATGGGTAGTACCATACTTGCTATCACTATACAGTATTGTTGGATAGGTATCCCGACATTTGTAGGTCCTCTATCAGCCTCTCCAACCAAATTAGCTCATCAATTCCTTGGGTGATCCCCTGAATTATGCTTCAGCATTATCACATGAAACTATAGATTACTTCTTACTTCTCTATATAAACAAATTACTCTATAAAATGGTACTATATCTAGATGTTGATCACAAGAATGACCTATTGAAGCCATTCTTGAAAGCTCTTCCAGATGGTTATAAGATCAATAGGTAGAACACTGGTTTTTGACAAGTTGAAAGTGGATGAAGAATTTGCCATTATAATACACCAGCTATGCCAACATGTGAAATGGGTGCATAAGGATGTTGTGCCAAGCCTGGAATACAATCGTAAAGTTGAAAGCTATGATTGATTGCATCCACAATTTTCATCCATAAGGATTTTTTGAACGCTAATACCATAAATAGGATACAAGTCAAAAGATAAAAATGACTCATTCAATTGATTTCATTATATTTATATATATGAGTCACCTTTGAAATTACCATATTCCTAAGATTATTGATGATTTTAAATATAAGATATTCTACATCAACAAAAGTGGGAATCAATTCCATTGCGCGATTCAAATTGCTTCAAACTTTTTAACAACTCTCATATCATTTAAAGGGGAAACGGTGGCCATCTAATTGCCCACAACTAGTTTGGAAAAAGCTAGGGAAAGTAAATAATCTCTTTTTTCTGTTTTGCATCAAGTCCTAAGGCAAGAGGAGAGCAGAAATACTTGATACAAACCACAAATCTCAGTGGAAAAAGGACAAACTCAAAATATTTTAATAAAGCAGGAAACTTAGAATTACCACATCCACTGAGGTCAATCAACTGGCCCTTGTTGTTTATGTCAACCAAGTAATAAACCAGTAGATGCAATTGAGATATATAATTGAGGAGCAAGGAAGATAGCACGTCATAGTAGCAAATGTAGCTGGGAGAAACAAAAGCCCCAAAGTAATGTGCTTTTTGACCTTTCAGTCTTGAACGTACTTTTGGAAATGAACTCCTTCATTCTTTACAGGGTTATAGGGAAAGTCTCTAAGATTATCTTGTACTTACTGAAAAGATTGCCTAAGACCTAAGTTGAAGGTCATAACAAGAGCTATCAGTAATTACAATGTCATTAACTTTTAGGGTTAATGTTTTTCCAGCAATCCCACTTGAAAATCTCCAATGAGTGGACTACTAACAACTCATTATAACCGTAATGCAGAAGCAGCGAAGATTAGAAGTGAGCAAAGCACCTTATTATCTATGCCACGAAATGATGTAGTATAAGGATTTTTATCATCAGCCTCATTTGTATGATTATAAACAACATCCAATATAACCTGCAGAATGAAGAATGATTTGCAGAACGCTATAAGTTTTTCAGGTTTTGCACAGTATAAACTCAAATTTACACAGAAACATGCAACATGCACCAACCTGAACACATAGAAGCACATAACAAGTATGGATACACGATGGAATTGGACATATCATATCTACAACTTGCAATAAAGGGCTATAAAAATAGGAATGGAGTGAAAATTTAAGATATTCAGTACCTCAATGCCAGGATTATGTAAGGCTTTAACCATTTGCTTGAATTCGTGAGATGCAGTTAGAGGCCCTCCTCAGTTACTAGCATAGCGACTCATAGGAGCAAAGAAGTTAATGGTTGAGTATCCCCACGTATTGATCTTCAAGAGGAAGGTAAGAAAGAAAAATAACAGCTATCATTCATAGTTAAGCATCAAAAGAAGACTAAAGTTTGCCACAAAACTCTTCAAACAATATGATGCATCTCAAGTTTGGTTTCCCACATGGCCCTACAGTCTGCATGCACTGGGCTGCCAGTAACATGTTCAGGGTATTTATTTCTCTCCACCTAAGGTAGCAACTTGATTTGTACCTCTAATGTCAACCCTTTGACCAAAAGACATTGAATCAAAATGATCCAACTTTCTTGATTCGCTATGGATACAGGAGACGACCATCGAGGTACAGTACCTAAAAGATACTGATGCTTTTGCTTTTGCTTCATTTTAGTGGCTACAATCAAAGTACATGAGCAAAACTAAACATATGCATTTAGGCTGGAAAAAGAAACTGCCATGTATATGCACCTTAAGTGATCGATATTCATACTTTTCTATGATGTTTCTTTCTTCATTAGTGTGGGGTTATATAAAATTGCAATATGCTTCGCCCCACTCTGTAACAAATTGTTTTGTATAACTAAAAGAAGAAAATTTTCCTTTAGTGAAGTTCTCTAAATATTCACTAGCACAACTAATTACCAGACATTATGAAAATTGGGAAATAGCAGGAACCATAAGACATGCAAAATTCAATGTTTCGAAATAAAGTTTTACATTAAGGAAAAGATAACGTTTGTGTATATGTGTGTGTGTGTTACTATACCATGTGATCTCTGGGGTTTGGGCTCCTCTGAAATTCAAGCTCGTCAAATTCAAAAACAGGCAGCAGCTCCACTGCATTGACTCCAAGCTCTAGGAGGTGGGGAATCTTGAAATGTGGAAATAAAGGTCAGGAAAACTAGAAAAGGTGTTTTGCAAGTAAAACTACGTGGCCACGAGTTAACAAAAGGTTAGGACTAATAAGGGTTTTGAAATTTTATCATTGCTACAATATGCTTAACCAAAAAGCAAGCACTGGGGAACAAATGGTAATTAAAAAGCAAAAGACCTATCAATAATAAAGCATTGTCTCCATACAAGATGATGCTGTCTTCTTTCCACGTTATGTCTGGTCATCCCATCGATAAGGCAAATTCAAAGATGAAGATAACTAAAGAAAGAAATATTATCACTAAAACAATGACAACCGCTAAGGTTACGCACAGAAAATCAAAATCACAGAGCATATATTACTTTAATTTTCATCCATTGTTGAATAATTTTGAACAAGTATCTAACATGACATCTGTAACTGCTGTAAACTTCTTAAACAAGTACAATTGATCAGGAAAAAAAATTGATTAGAGGAAATTTATTTAGTTGAATGAACGTTAGTAACATATTTACCTTCTCAATTACACCAAGATAACTGCCCCAAATGCTAGGATCCAATCCACTAGATTTATCAGCTGTAAATGCACGTACGTTCATTTCATATATAACAAGATCTTTCTGCAAAGACAGAAAAGTGTATAAAAATAAAATATGAAATCTGAAAAGAGTAGTTTGAAAGTATACCAGACAAGTTCAGCCTATAAATTACTGATGTTCATAAATGCATGGACGGCTGGCTGAATTTTACAGAGATGAATGTAAGAGTAATAAGCAACTGACATGGACCAGGAGAACGAAGTTGTGGGAGATGAGGTTGAATGGGGCTGATAAGAATTTGTGCAGACATGTCAAAGAGAAAATGGAATATATACATTATGTAAGAATCATAAAAGCAACTCTATGTACCTCAGGTATATTAGGAAGCTTGTAGTTATCACCCCAATCAAAAGGCAAGCTATCAAAATTATAAATCCCAAGGGACTCAGTAAACTTTTGACTAACATCTCCAAAATATCGGCGACCCTCATCTAACTTAGCATAAGGATCTAGAAGCAGAATCTTTTTGTCAAATCGATGTCCTTGGTGCCACTCGCATGGACCATCTATTCGATAGCCGTAAAGAACATTACTCCGGGGCAAGTCCTACAATTACAATCAAAGGGTAAAACACATCGATATTTGTTCTATGTAATAGGAAGAATAATAGAAGTACATAACGATAGTATTATTAGCTGCTTATATTATAGGCACACACTCCAAGGTACTTGTAATAAACCAAAGTTTAAAATCAAACTGATGGATCTTAAGACAAGAAGGGAATATAGAAACAGCAATGCGCATATACCATTGTAGAAACTTAATATGCTTCACCAATGAGTTGATACATTTTTATGCTATCAATAGCACAAATCCTAAATCTGACAAACAATTATATATTGAAATCCCAAATAGGAAAAACAAAATATGCATTGATGTCAAGACCAAAACACTAAGAAAACAGCAGATTGTATCCACTTCATAGTATAACCACTGAATGTGTACCTTGATGCATATGTGCCAAATGTCTCCTGTTCTATTGATATTTGGATCCAAAGGCAGCTCAATCATTCCATCATCCAGCCCCACAGGCTTTTCCCTAAGAATATTTCGTCGACAAATTCGATCAGCTCAGGCACAGCTTTGCATATCACAAACTCAGAAGAGGAAGAACTAGCCACCGGAAAGCAATTGATTAATTACAGGCGTAAAAGAAAATGTAAGCTTTGGGATGCCGTAAAAACTCAAATAAGGAGATCAACTTGTGGTCTACTCATCATTAGTATATAGAAGCTCTAACAATGTTCATCCTCTTTCAACTCTACAAAATTTGGATGCGCTCAAGCAGTGGAAACCTTTGATTAAGGCACAAATTAAAGGTAAGTGATAATTGTTACCTTTGAGGGAGTGACAAGCAAAGAGTGACAGAAGTGGCATGCTGTGAAAAATAGCAAAATTGATCCCCCTTTCCACTTCCGACGCACCAAGAGGAAATGCCTGACCTGCAAAAGTCCTAGATGACAGGGCAATGTTGGGCATCTCAGGGGCAACTTCCTAAAAGCAGAGAGATTATGAATTTCTGAAAAAGACCAAAAAATAAAATGGTCGAAACCAGTACAAGCACCTTGTCAGGGACACGTTCTCGAGTGCCAGGAGCATGAACGTTCATTTTGACATGTTTGGTGCTGCTCTTTCTCTATTATAAAGGACATAAAATTATCAAGACATGAAAAAACTGGCATGCGCATGGAATTAGTTATAGGAAAACAAAATTACCACTGCGGAAATTGATAGGCCATTGCAAGTGGATGCTTGTCTACTAATGTTCAATCTAAGAAGACGCTAACCAAAGTCAAAACATACATTATCCAAGTCAAATACCCTCAATCATCTATTAAGGAACAACAAAACAAATACAAGTAGAAATAAAGATAAAGGGATAAGGTAGAGAGTACCTCATGCGAAGGAGGACAGCAGAAGAGCCATTTGGAAAAGGAAAAGCAAAGACAGGAACGCGATCACAGACAGGGGAAGAAGGTGGTGGAATCATTTATCTCCTTATTTAATTTTAGACGAAGACAGAGTGTGTGTTCATGTGTTGTAGCAAACCAGAAATGGGAGAGGAGTTAAAGAGTCACTGGGAGGATTTTGCTGTAAATATGTGGAGTGTCAAGTAGAATCGGGAGCTAAGATATGTCCGCCACGTGGACGGTTTTAAGTAATGGAGATGGAGGTGGAAGAGTGAGTCTCTGGGATCTTTTAGAAACACGAGGTTTGTACCTTTTCGTTATTATTAGAATCTATCCCTGATACTTCGCATCCGTCTAGATTGCACAATGGATGATTACTACATAAATGTCTTTACACTCACGCAACGATGTATTACTTAATACTAGCAGAGGAATAATAATAATGCCCTGTTAATTAAATTGGTTGTGTGAGATTATTATAATTTTTTTAGCACTAAATTTTAAAAAATGTTAAATATTTTTGTTATAAATTAAATATTATAGTTGATCAAGATTTTAAAAAGTTGATAAATGTATTTAATACATTGCGAGAAAGTTATCAATATTCAATTAATTAAGATAATAAGAAAATGTTAACAAATGATATTATTTAATGTATAAATGAATATTGTGGAATTTTAAAGTTTGGCATAATTTTATGAGCATTAAAATTTTTAAATGTATACTAAGAAAGAATTATGATAGAAATATTAAAAACATATAATTTCAAATAGTAAAAATGAATAATTAAAATAAGGTTAGAAAACTTGTAATGTAGAAATAATAAAAATACATAATTAAGAAAAAAAGAGAAATTTAATGCGAATTCTGTATTATGAGATATTGAAAGTAATCAGAAATGTGAAAAATAAAATTAAAAAGTAACAGTTACGGGTGTGACTTATTTAAGTCGTACTGGTGACTAGAAGCAGTTTTGAAAAGTCACATTGCTGATTATAATAGGTTTAGTTGGTTTATGTTATATTTTAGTCAATTCAGAAGATGTTTGTTTTGGGGAACAGTTTGGTGAAGAATTTGAGCATTTGATAAGGAAAATTAAGCGGATTGGCATGTATGGATATGGAGAATTATATCTAGAATCATGCAATGTCTAGAATATTGAGGTTTAAGATAATATAAAATAAAAGGACAAAAGGTACACAAGTCATTTGATTAATTTGTTCTAACAGAAAAAGTCTATGAAAATTTAGCTTTTTTGTTATTGCAATCACCATTTGTATTTGATTCCGATGTAGGTTCACTATTGCCGATGATCGTATCTGTATGCGATGGCGGGTTGTTTTAAATTTGGCTTAATCGTTTATGAAAGCATTGTCTGATCGATGAAGAAGATTCAGCAATATACTCTAAAGATATAGTTAAAAATCAAAGTATATTAGTCACTGAATATATAAGGTGACATTAGTTTTTTTTAAAGCTAGATTGATTAAAAACAAATTATCACAGTAAAGTTGACATAAAAAATAAGGACAAATAAAAAATACCTTAAATAGGTAGAGGTACGATTTCAGCAGTGTCATCTCGATCATCAGTTGAAATTTGGTCATCTTTTACCGGTGAAAGTGAAGGCTTTTGTAGTTCATCATCACCTATTTCGCAGTAATAAATAATAGTAAATCGTTACATTGCATCTAACGACTGAATGTTTGCTGGTTTGACATGCAGAAGAAACGTTTTGGTTTTCAATTCTGTGTGCCCCTTTTCTAAAGGAAGTTCCATGTTTTAATGTTCTTATTATACAAATGCAAAATGTCAGTTGTTAATAAATAGCCATATAAAGATAATTGGTGTCATGTTAAATTGCAAACGTAAAAGAAAAATATATCAAAAAATATAACCTCATTGTAATATTGCATAGCTTCATCGGTGGTGAAATTCAAAAGTTTTTCAGCTAGGTCTCTAAAAATAGAACCTGTGATAGTTCTTATTTTGTCGGTCAAATCTATGTCATATCGGTACCTGTATCAAAAGTTATAATAGGAAGAAAAAAAGATATTATATCTATAGAAGAATATATAAAAGTAAAAAGGTCATGGGTGTGAGTTAAAAAGTTACATTTGTGACATGCAAGTAAAAAAGTCGCATAAAAATTCAAAATCTAGATGGGAAGGAAGAAGTAGTAAAACGAAGAGTGAAAAGAGAAGATAAAAACCTGGGTTCAGTCGTCAATTTTTCTTTGCAAGAATTACAAGTGAATCGAACTCCAATGGTTACAACTGTAGAACGAAAACATTTCTTGCATGCCATTTACTAGTATTTTTGCAAGATGTGTTGGAAGGAAATTTTAGCTTTAACCTATGATATTTGGAAATACCGAATAATAAGATTTCAATTAAAAAATTGAAACGAAATATTTTATAAGAATACACAGATGTAGTTACCTTGCTGACAGAATTTAAGAACATGATTTTGGTGATTTTTTGATAAGATCCGAAAGATATATCAGGATTATATCTTAGGTAAGATCGTTCCCTAATAAGGTTTTTAATATCCTTATTATTTCGTAATGCCCTATAACATAATAATTATAAATATGAAAGTATAAATATTTAATAAAATTTCTATGTAATTTGTAACATAATAATTATAAATATGAAAGTATCAAAAATTAGAAATTTTTTAAAATAATGTTATTGAAAGTTGAAGCGTAGATGTATATTTTGATAGATGATTGAAGCAGAGATGTTGTAGCAGTACCAATTTTTAAGATCTGCAGCTTCATGTATTGGTGGATCAATAAGAATTGCTGAGTCGAACCATGTCGATAATGCAACACCTAAAATTTTGAATTGTAACTTTTAAAAAAATTAAAAATTAACTAAAAACATGTAATATTATTATGAGCAAGAAAAAAGTACCATTATAGAAGTTCACCTTTAGTCTCCTGCACACAATTATTAGATAAGAGTATAGGAAATTGAAAATTTGTTGACCCTCGTTATTAACAGAAGAATTTCACATTGATAGTACAACCGTTTGCTGTCTAATAAAAAAACAAGAAATGTCAGAACAAACAAAGAATTTATGTCAATTTGATGCAAAATATGAATAATAAAAGAGAATTAAAATTACTCTTTGTTGGTGATAACAAATTTCTGCATAATTGAATTTCTTCCATCTTTATCAGTTTCTTTTTTATCCAAGACTTCAATAACGACGACCAAAATATTTATGACGTGTTAAACATAAATATAATTAGGTACAAAAGAAAAATTGTGAACATTCTATAAAGAAATATATTAAAGATCTAACCAACTGATTTTTGCTTGTCGTTCAGACAGTTGATTAGATCGCTGAAAGGTGTGAAGTTAAATTTCACGGGAATGACGGTATCATCATCTAGTAGAGGTTCAATGACAGTGCAGCTTGTAATTATCCATTATATTTTCAAATCTTTAGTTTGATATTGAGTCGGAATTGACTTTACAATGGCATTAGAAATAATATATTTCCTGCATGGTTGTAAGATATGGCTCATTCATTAGATATCATTGTTGAATATAATACCCTCAACTTGTGATCCCTATTAATAATAAGGAAATTATTCATAACTAAGTACAAAACATGTAAAATGAAGAAAGTGTAATTATTATACCTCAGAATCAGAGAAGATAAACTTTTGTCTTTTGATGGTGTACCAGGTGAAGTCACAATATGTTGTTTTTCTTGGACGATAATTTCACAAGACCACCATTGAGCGCCAGGTAAAATATTTTTAATCAATAAACAGTTTTCCATACTGAAACAATTCGTTTAATGAATTAGTCAGGAGATTTTTTTATTAAATGAATTTATATGGAGTTGAAAAGAAATAATTAACATACTTCTTTACAACTTAATCTTTGATAATTTGACTAATTGAAAATTTTAATGGAAAATAATATTTCTTGTTTTTTGATCGAACTTTGAAGATTCAGAAGTTCGTGAAATAATCAAAACTTTAATTGATTCAAGAGTTCGAGGTTTTGATAAAGCTACATATAGTTGTCCATTTGAGAATACAGGTTAATGGAGATAAATTCTTAGATAATCAAGTGTTTGATTTTGGGATTTGTTTATGGCCATTGCAAAACGCAAATGAATAGGGAATTGTGTTAACGGTTTTCTATACTGAAACAATTTGTTTAATGAATTAGTTAGGAGAAAGAAATTTTTTATTAAATGAAATTGTATGGAGTTGAAAAGAAACAATTAACATACTTCTTCAGAACTGAATCTTTTATAATTTGACTAATTAGAAATTGTATAATCTTTTAATTGTCTATATATCAGCCTTGTTCTATTGCACAGTCTCTGAATTGGATCAAAATTTCTCAGTAGTATAATTAGAGCCCCTTGTTTGAGTGATAGTTTATATGGAGGTAGGCCTTTAGGATTTAAAGAATTCAGAAAGTTTCCATAATCAATTTGATGTCTTTGGTTAATCGACTTGTCAAAACTCATATATGAATACATATTTCTTGATAATTTTTGAATCATCATGTCATTAATTTTGGCAATACAATTGTTTGTCGGAGATAGTATGCACTTATTTATCATCTAATGTAGATCACATGAGTATAAGAATACTATTGAGTTTAGCAATAATATTCTTCAAAATAGTAGCCATTTTGAAGCACTAAATTTTTATAATAAGAAAGAAATATATATACATGTTAATGTCGCATTAGTTATACAACAATTGAATCTTAATTATTTAACTTTAAATGAATTCCGATATAAATTTCATGTAAACTTATCACATAAATTTTAAGAGATTGATTTTATAAAACAACATATTGTATTAGTTGTACTAGAACCTACGAACAATCTATAAGTAACGAACCCTACGTGAAAATAAGTTCATGAGTTCGTGTAATATAGTTTTTGAAGCTCGATGTACAATAGAATTTACTATTTCCATTAAAAGACCCAGAGGATATAAAGTCCTCATCAACTCTTTTCTACGCATTTCTTTAACAAATGTCATCACTAATAAGGTATAAGTCTTCTTGTTAGACATATTATTCCAGAGCATTTGTAACAATTCCCCTTAATGTTGAGGTAATGTTGAAAGCAAAGTTATGTACTTTACTTTAACATCAACGTAAGCTAAGCAACCTCCAAAATATAACCCTTGCATGATGTTATTAATTGAAATAACATGTTGTGTTAGATCGTCTCCAGGCATTAAACGCATGTTAATCAACTTTATACACATACTGCTAATGCATCTTTTTTGAGCCTCATATCATATAAGCTTAAGTGTGCGTTTAATAATAGGCATCTTCCTGGAAAATAAATTTTCAAAAATCAAAAGAGCGTACAAAATAACGGAGTATTTTTGTCTAACACATAGCGAACTTATGCTCATATATGGAAATAATTCAATTTATTTATTTTTGTTAAGAACCTATTGAGCTAATCAAATTATGCTTTTAATATCTAATCAATTAGAAAATTATTTCTAATCTAAATTATAATTGAAATAATCAATTATTTTGGTCTAATTAAAAACTAATTTCTAATCAAATTCTTTTGTAATTTTAACTAAACAAATTAGTTTTGATTTTAATTAGAAAACATGCTAATTTTAATCCAACACAAAATAATACAATTAGAAAACTCATTTCTAATTTTGTTGAGTCGAGAAACTTATTTGTAAAAAACTATTTTAACTAATTTAATTAGTTTGTGTCAATTTTTTTTTTTTTTTTTATGTTACATTGAATTTATTTAACGATGTAATACATTAATAATAAAAAACCATTCAACTTTACAGGTGCTTCTTTGTTGGTTAACCAATGCTTAATCAATGCAACGCTTGAGACAAAACAACATGTGCTTCTGTGTCGAGAAAGAAGAAGAGTCTTGGTCCTGTTCTTTGTTTTTTTTTTTGCTTTTTTAAAATCTATGTCATCAATAATACAACAACAGCAAAAAAATCTGGGTGAGTATCACCCAGTGGCGTTGTACGGTAGTGACCTGAAGTCATAATCATCAACGACAAAAGGCCGCTGGTTTTGTCATTATCTACAGTAGCTTTGGATTATAAACTGAAATGTTTATTGGTCACATCAAAGTTATAGTACGTACGTGGGGGCTTTCATGCAAGAAGAGTAAGGAATATACACAGAGGCAATAAACGTACACAAACTCATAACACAAGTATCTTCTATCGTGTTCAATAAATAGAAGTCCAATATACAGAGGTATACGCAATATGTATGGGAAAACAAATTTTTTCATTACAGATGCAAACCTATGTGTGGTAGACAATTAGGGAGTTCAATCAAATAATGTCTGATGAACTAAAATTGTATATGTAAGTCATGAGATATGAAAAAATAAACAACAAACTAATTATCATATCAATGAAAAAGAATATGTGATGAACAAGTATAGCAGAATAATATATAATATATTTTGGTAACATAACTAAACGTACCTGAATAGCGCAAGAATCAACATGGCAATAAGAAGAAAACCTAAAAAAAATAAGTGTAAAATCCTATCAGGAAAACAATATGAGAAAAAACGAAAAGTTTAATCGTAAAAAAGTTACGATATCTATAAAAATTAAAATTAACTAGGTTATTTGATCAATTATAAAAGTAATAACTGAATGATGCTTAAATTTGATATTTCATGACTATATAATGTAACTGAGTATATTGATGAACTAAAATTGAATATGTAAGTTATGAGATATGGAAAAAAAAAAAGTAATTATGACATCAATGAAAAGGAATATGTGATGAAGAAATATAGCAGAATATGATATAATATATTTTGGTAATATAATTAAACATAGCTATAATATATCATCAACAATTTAAAATAAACAAATTTAATAATTATAATTAATATTTAGTTAAAAAACAAAAATATAAGCGTGATAAAAATTGATTACTTATTTATAAATGAGTTACATATAAATAAGTTATTTATATAATAATTAACAAAAGTTTTTTAATGAAATAATTATAATAAATAGATGAAAGATTCGTTAGATTGTCCTTTACTGATTTTCTTCAAAAGTCAAGGCTCAAAAGTGCAATTAAAAGTTCAAAATATCAGTCGATGAATAAATTTTGTATTTGACAAAATATGGTAATAATAAAGGAAAAATGAAGATATCAGTATTCTAAAAATGTCGCAAATGAACATAATATAATTCTGTAACACAATATCATTACAAGAATTCAATATTTGTTATCTAATGGTATCAACATGAAAATCAGAGGTTAAATGGTGTAAAGATCAAAGAAAAAATGTAATAAACAGCAAATAAGATATCATCTTCTAAAAATTAGAAATATTTTGAAAACGCAAAAAATAAAAACGAATAAAAGAATAACTTACTAATATCAACGGTCTCTTCTTTAATTTGCAGAAATAGGAAATTTTACTTTTGTTTTGTTTTGTTTTTTTTTTTGGAATAAGAAATCTGTTCTATTTAGATTCGAGAAGAAAAATGAAAGGAGAAAGTAGATAAGAGAAATTAAGTTTGCATGAAGAAGTTGTTTGACTCATCAAGTATAATATGACGTATACCTGATGATGTGAGTGTTAGGTTACAGAAGTGAATTTAAAGAATAAAAAGATACAAATGGTAATGAATTGTTTCTGAAAATAAATAACGACGACAAGACGTCTACACGACGTGATTGATTAATTAAGACTGAAATATTAATATCGAGAAAGAAATTGGTTTTTTCTGCATCTAAAATAATGATATAAAACTAAATAAATAAGTTAAATATGATTAATATATTGATTAATTTAAATATAAGTAAGTCATTAATAAATGTCAATAAAATAAAACGTTATTATTAAATTAAGCTTAGAATTACGGGGTTAGTTAACTTAGTTTTTTTATGAACTATAATATATATATAATTAATTAATTAATGAAATGAATCATAATTAACAATTTTGGTAATATAATCAATAAATTATAAATAACATATATAATAATGTTATTATACATATCATCATCATCATCATTATCATCATCCAGTCTGAAATCCCACAATGAAGAGGAGTCTGGAGAGGTCCGATAGTATGCAGCCTTACCCCTACATAGTAGAGAGGCTATTTCCGGTGGACCTACATGTAAATGAGACAATATAAGGATGATGTAGGGTACAAAAACAATTCATTAAAAAACATAAAATAAAGAAAATACCAATAATGGGGAATACCTGATGGAGGCCAGATTTACAATAACCTAAAAGCATACAAAATCCATCCCTCCTTGTCACTTAGTAAATAATGGGACCGTCCTCGGAGACCTTGCCGGAATGGCCCCCTTCTGTCCCCTTGCACCTGCCGTGCAATCTGCGCAACATGACACGGCATCTCCTAGTAAGTGCAACGGTTAATCCTTTACCCTTATCTGATCCTGCCAAACTTTTCTATTTCTAGCAATGACCTCACTAGGGCCAACTCTGACATATCCTCCTTGATCACTTCCCGTCAGTTCTTGTAAGGCCGCCTTCTCCTCCTTTTATATTCACTAAGTATTATTCCCTCACATCTCCGTACTGGACCGTCGAAGGACCTCCTTTACACATGCCCATACCACCTAAGCCTAGTCTCTTTCAACTTGTTGGCAAAGCTGGCTACCCGTAGTCTATCTCTCACCACCCAGTTCTAGACCTTATCTCTCCTGATAATACCACACATCCACCTAAGCATACGCATTTCTGCTACCAACAACTGTATTATATGCCTACATTTGGTAAGCCAACACTCTGCCCCACATAACATGTTTGGACGAATCACCGTTTTATAGAACTTCCCCTTGAGTTTTAAAGAAATCTTCTTATCACATAAAACCCCTGATGCACTTCTCCATTTGGCCCAGCCTGATCTAATATAATGTACAATATCGGCATCGATATTACCATCACTCTGAATGACAGACCTAAGATACTTAAAACTCATCCTCTGTGGTATGATGTCGGTGCTAATTGCTACCTCCACCTCATGCGCTACCTGGTTTCCTGAAAAGTTGCATTCTAAATACTCCGTTTTAGACCTGCTCATTTTAAAACCTTTTGACTCTAACACATCTCTTCAGCAGTCTAACTTGGCGTTGACCTCCTCCTTGGTCTCATCCACTATATAGTCTAAAAACGTGAATAATAATAAATAGTTAATATAAATCGACACTGTTTAAATATATGTTAATTAGTAGAATAAGAGTTATATGACTGATATCTGCTTTTTGAGGATTTAGAGATTTTTGAGTAAAGTTGCATATTTAGGGGTACTGTAAATGTGTTGTGAATGAGTTGAATGAAAATAGAGTAGAAATAGAAAAAAAAATGGAGATTGAGGTGTAGGAGTTAGCAGGAGAAGAAGGACAATGAATGAAGAAGAGAAGTTAAGAAAAGTTAGTATTGATGTGAAACTTCCTTGATTAAACTGTATTGATCTAGGAAGATTTTTGACAAAATTGTATTCATGAAAGTTGTAGATCTTTCTTTTAGCTTTTCATTGATATAAAGTTTGAAATTTTTGGAGTTCTTGATAAAAAGTTACGGAGTTTTGAAGTTGGCTATGCGACTAAGGAAAGTCGTTATCGTGCAAATGCACGACAGCGATTTTCAGACTTTGGCATGAAAGTTGCTATCGTGCATGGTGAAAGTCGCCATCGTGCAAATGCACGATAGTGATTTTGGAGGTTAAGGTGAAAATCGCGACCGTGCATGTAGGTGACGAATAACTGACGATTTTTTGGCAATATCTTCTTCGTTTGATCTCTAAATGACATGAGACTTAGACCATTCGACTCGTAAGACATTGCTCTATCTCTCTAGCAAAAATCATAGCCATTTGGAATAAATTCAGAGAGATTGAGGGAAAAATGTGGGACGGGTGAGTGAGTGTACTACAACCCAAATTTTTGTCTTTATTAATTAGTTGAAATAGGAAATCTTATTTTTGTTCTTTTTTTTTTTTTTCTGGAACAGGAAATATGATATATTTCGGTTCAAGAAGAAGAAAAGTGAAAGGAGAAAGTAGATCAGAGAAGTTAAGTTTGCATGAAGAAGTTGTTCGATTCATTAGGTCGGATATGATCTGAGTGCTAGGTTAGAGAAGTAAATGTAAAGAGTAAAAAGATACAGACGTTAATGGATTGTTTATGAGAATAATAATTATGATGTAACTTGTTTTAATTAGAATTACAAGACAGTTAAACAACGCGATTGGTTGATTAAGACTGAAATATTAATATCAAGGAAAATAAATTTGTTGTTGCATCTGAAATAATGATATAAGAAAGAATCCGAAATTGTTCATGGTCAAAATAATATAAGGTTATAAGAATTAATATTAAGTGTAAATAAAAATTAATTGATTAAATAGCTGAAAATATACAAGGAATTATGATTAATTATTATATACTAATAATTACTGAAGTGATTACAGTTGCGTCTAAAAATAATCTAAATGAGATTACATAAATAAGTTAAATATGATTAATATATTGATTAATTTAAATATAAGTAAGTGATTAATAAATCTTAATAAAATAAAACGTCATTATTAGATTAAGTTCAGAGTTACGGGGTTAGTTAATTCATTTTGTTTTTTTTATCAACTGTAATTTATATATAATTAATTAAAGAATTAAATTAGAATTAAGTGATTGATTAACGTTTAGAATTAAGATTTGTATTTGTAACAAATGAAAAGATTCATTAGACATGCATGGTTAATTTGGATAACTGTAGAGTGGGAATTTTTTGATTTATTATTTAAATAAACTTAAACCATTGTTAACTATTTAATTTTAACATAATTAAGCATTTTTTCAATATAATAAATATATTCAGTTATCATTAAAAATAATTAATTAGCTGGAATAATAGTGAATGAGTTATAATTAACTCGCATGGTAATATAATTAATAAATTATAAATAATATATATAACAATGTTATTATACATATGCGGTCAAAAAAGGGAACAATAATAAATAGTTAATTTGGATAAGCGTAGAGTGGCAAATTTTTAATTTTATTATTTAAATATACTTAAACCATTGTTAACTAATTAATTTTAACATAATAAAGTTTTTTTGGATATAATAAATATATTCAATTATTATTAGCAACAATTAATTGACTGAAATAATAGTTAATGAGTTATAATTAACAGTTATGGTAATTAATCAATGAATTATAAA
>JANITX010000007.1:14297924-14326893 GCA_027564395.1 Erythroxylum ulei
TTTCTAAGTGTCTAATAAGTCTATAAATCATGTCTAATCACCTCTAAGGCATTAGAACACATTTAATTTAACCACCACGGTCTTATCCACCCGATGGACTCGGTTTTACACACTTAAAAGCTTATGTGTCGGAAATTTTCAAGATTTTGTATACCGATGAACCCTAAGTTCATGTAGGGCAAATACTGTTATATAGCACTGGAATATGTACCAAAGGGATTTAAACAACTATGTGTACATCAATATACAGTAGTATCTCCAAATACAGAACAACACAAAAGGCTCAAAAAATCCGGTGTTACATATGGTGTTTTCTTAACTAAAGCTCCTTCTACATCTTCCACACTCCTATCCATTGGTGATGACCTTTCATAAAAGTACCTAATCAAAAGTTGCTAAAGAATCAGATGGTTTTGGGCAACTACTATATAATGCCTTAAACTTCTTCCAATATTCTTATAATATATTTCCAATAAATTGTCTTATCTTACATATATCCTTTTTTATATTGGCAGCTTATGATATAGGAAAGAACTTCTCTAATAACAACATTTTCAATTCATTTCATATTGTCATTGAGCCCAAGGGAAGATAATAAACCGAATCATTTGCCTTATTTTTTATTGACGCAAAGGCTTTGAGATTAATTTGTTTTTCTATCACTCTTTTTGGTTTCATTCTAAAGCAAATTCTATGTAGCTAACTCCCCCAACTTTCTATTGTTCTGATACTCCATCTTCTCTTCAACTTTTTAGAAAATAGCATCTTCACTAATTGTTAAATAAATCTCTACTTTCACCTTTAGAGATGAATGAATTATTTCTTGCTTAATCTCTTTCCCTAAATGGCGTGTTATGTTCTTTATTTTTTAGATTATATTACAAGTCACTTGTTTGGGAAGAATGAGTCACACAAAACAAGAGATTAATAGTAAACTGTAAATAAAGCAAAGAAACTATGAAACTAAAATAATCCTAGCAATGATGCCAAAATTTTGGGCGGGTTATCAATGGACCATGCCAAATCCTAAGAGAACTAAATATTAATTTCCTAATTTCAATTGAAAAAAATTAGGGGGCGGGGGTTTGATTAATTAAAATAAATTAACTAAGTATAAAAGTGTGAGATTCAATTTTACTTAACTCTAATTTAAAGGAAAGATCTCATCTTATTATAACTTTAATCATTGGCCTAAAAAAATAAAATTTCACAACTTAAGAATTTATTCTGAAACTTATTAGGATAACCATAATAAGTCTCAATTTTTCTAAATTAATTAATTCAAACCTAGCATTTGAATGAAAATTTACCATTAATTAATTGGGTATGATATCATTCTATATTAATTAACTGATAATAATATGTTTAATAAAAAAATTAAAACTTAAACTAACTAATTGAGATTGCTATAAGCCTACAACCATTCAATTTAGTTTTTTTTGTTTCTCATAAGTCAAATATGTAGATACATAAACAACCTATTTGTTACTTGTACTAATAAATAGCCTACTTGTTACTTGTACTAATCATTCATGACAACTACAAATCATAAACTCATGGATAACAATAGAATAACTAATATTGATTTAATTTATTAAATCAATCAATATTAATTATTCATAAAATAAAAGAATAAGAAATACTTAAATTAATATAAAATTTAAGTTTAGAACAAAACATTTTGAAGTTACATCTATAGTTTTAATTCTTCTTGAATCATAAAATTTAGATTTAGCCACTCATATACATCTTTTCCTCCCCAAAGAAAGAAGATGAAAGAAAAACAAAGATGAATGTGTGTAATGTGTTCTTCTTTTTTTCTCCCTATAACAATCTTCCTTTTAATATTAATTTTAGAGATAATCCTTTAATCAAATCAAAATTACTACATAATAGGACTGAGAATAAGTTTCCTAATTAGACTGAACTTCCTAGAGTGAGTCTAAATTCAAGCGTGATCTTATCTTATTAGTTTTAGTAATTTGTCATCATTGACTCCATCTTTCCAAATTTCGTGGCTTTAATAAATTATGTTCCAATTATATATTTCAGGCAAAATTTGATCCAATCTCAATTGTGACCCCCTACAATAAAATAAATATTAATTTTACCAATTAAGCACCAAAGTCAACCTAAAATGAAAGATAAGTAAAACTAATATGACCTAATCATATTGTCTCATAGATAAATATCTAATTAAATATGTTAATTAAATTGTGATATAAGATCTTAACAATAACTAAAGATCTATGCAAGAAAAAACATATGTTCAGACATATAAAGAAAGAGATTGTTTCACTAGGGCCTCCAATCTATAGATAACTTGTACCTATATTATAAATTATATGTAGATGTATGTACTTTTGAATAACATTATATATTCATGTTTGAAAAGAAATATATTTTTAGTCTACATAAATTTCTTCTGCACTTTACTTATATGATATTTTTTACAATTTTTAATGGAAGTCATCATTAAAACAAAAAAATGAAATAATAATTTTATCACTAGAAAAATAAAATGGTTAATAATAAAATTTGTCTGATACCATATTAAAAAAATATTTATTATTTTGAAAGAACTCTTTGTTGATAATTAGTTCTCAAGATATAAATAGCTTTGTTTTTATCCAACAGAAGTTGAAAGAAGTACGTAGTGTTTTAATCATAACTAACTACTAACTGACATTAGCTTAAAATATTACTTAAGCTATTAGCTACCTGAAGGTAGTAAGCCTAATATATTATATTTTAACTATTTTTTATTTAGGAAAATAGTGATATATATACAAAAAATGACTCCACCTTTAACATAAAACCTTAATACGTTTGATTATATAACCATTTTTATTTGTAAACCATTCTTTATTTATTTCTAGTCAATGTGAAAATTTTAACATATTTAATTTAGCCTATCACAATAAAGAATGAACATGTAGCATGTAAAATTTTTAATAGGTTGATGTGCCCATATGATTACATATATGTGGGAAAACCTATCATCAAACTAAGAGTGGCTCTAATATTATGTAAAATTTTCTTCAATCTCTATTTAAGAGAAGGAATAGTTGTAGAATATTTCTACAAGCATATATTGATCTTACCAAATGAATAGTATATATCTCATTCTAATGTTGAATATTGGTCCTATTTAATCAAATGGTAGTTGCCCCATTATGATATTAGATACTGGTCTCGACCAACTACCACACATCACCCATCTCAATATATTAAACATACACTACATTTGAAGAGTGATAATTAATAAAAATGTCAAACTTAATGATCTAAAATACAAGAAAGTGGTTCCATAACTCCCAGAGAGCACTTAATACAAGATAACCAAAGTTATAATTTAAGCAATCCATATATAAAGCATGATAAAAAATCCCCAAAATCCAACAATTAAATAAAAAGATTTTGTTAACCCAAATTACAATTCTCTATAGATCTACTTAAAAATTTAAAAAATGACCAATTAACAATTAATAAAGCATTTAAAACAAATAAATAATAAAACAATTAACCTAAAAAGCCATAATTGGTACATATTAATTTATATAAAAAGTACCTTAACCCATTTAAGAAGCCAAGTAACTTATTAAACACTCCCATAAATATCTTAACGCTAAAAAAATCCAACAAACTATTCCAATTCCTTAAGTGACTTTTTTTGTTGCCCTTTCTTCTTTTCCTTGTGTTTCCAAAACTTATCTTTAAAATTGTTAAATCATCGATAAAAACTCATTTTAAAAAACTATTTTGTGACATGTCCTCCTAACCTATTCTAGTAAGTAGTTAATAGATGGTAATTTTTGAGAAAAAAATCAATGCATGTATCAATTGATTGATGCTCCCACATTTAGTCGATTGATAGATGTTTGATTAATCGATGTCACATTTCTAGTGATATCCCTCAAGTTTTTGCCAAAATTTCATCTAATTCCACTTCATACTCAATTAAGATTAATTTAAATATTATTAACATCTAAAACAATATTTTAAATTGCAAATTATGAATTGTGTTTGTAGATGATTGTGATAATTGTAAATGTTGAGGACACATTATTGTTGTTCATCTACTTAAGATACATCCTGACAAGCTTACAACAAAGCTCATGCTTATTTCTGGGAAGAACTTTAATCAGAATATCATTACCATTCAAATCCATATGAATATTCTTTAACATCAATTATTGTTTTTTTATCATAGACCTCAACCAATGATATTCTAAAGTTTGTGTGTTTTGTGTGAGTATGATACATAGTGTTCTTGCTTAAATCAATAACACTTTGACTATCACAAAAATCACATAATCTTCTTACTTCACATCCACCTGTTGAAGAAGCCTTTTCAGCCAGAGTATCTCCTTACAAGCTTTTGTTATAGCTACATATTTGCTTTAGTTTTCGATAAACCAAACATTTTTGTAGCTAGGATTGCCATGAGAAGGTTCCCCTTGCAAACTTGAATAGAAAACCTGAAGTGGATTTTTTTCATCAACATCTCTAACCATATCTACATATGTAAAACTTTCTAGCGTTGGGTCACCATTACCAAAGCACATACTCCACTTCAAAGTACCTCTCAAGTATCTTATAATCAATTTCACTACTTCCTAGTGACCTTCCTTAGATTTTATAAAAATGTACTTACCATCCCAATAACTTGAGCAATATTTGGTCTTGTACACACCATTGCGTATATTAAAGACCCCACTACAAACGAGTATGGAATAGTGGACATACCATCTCCCCTTTTCTGTTGAGGGCATACTTACTTACACAATTTGAATTGAGATGCTCAACCATAACTCTTGCTCTTCCTGTCCCAAGTTATCTCTATGCCCTAAATTTTCTTTGTAGGTCCCAAATCTTTCATATCAACATATTTAGATAAGTCCTCTTCCAACTTTATGATTCTACCAATGTTTTGAACCACAATTAGCATATCATCAACATAGAAAAGAAGAATGATGAAGTTATCACTTGAGAGCTTCTTAAAATACATGCAAGCATTGACATATTTTCTTAGAGCTTGTTTTAAGCCATTTAAACTTTTCTTCAACTTGTAGACCATATTTCCCTTATCTTTAGCTTTCAAACCTTCTAGTTGCTCCATATATATCTCCTCTTCAAAATCTCCATGTTAGAAGGCTATTTTAACATCTAGTTGTTCGAGTTTAAGATTCATATAGGTAATTAGCCCCAAAATCGTCAGGATTGAGGTCATCTTGATTACAAGTGTAATATCCCATCTCTTAAATGGTTAAAGGATCTAAAGTGTTAGACTATTGAGTCACATAAGTGACATCATATAGAATGAATTTGGCACATTTGTGATATGATTTTATGATTGTATTCATATGAATAATATTATTATACACACATGAATTGTGATTTAGACAAATTGCACTTAATTGACATATTCCGGGGTATGAAACTAAAATGAATGTGCAACTCTAATGTCTTGTACTTTGGATTTCCAATGACAAGAATTGATAGACTATAATTGGTAACTTGGAATTTATTATTACAACTGAGAAATTGATGAATTAAAATGTACATTTAGTCTAGGTAAAATGCTAAGTAATTGACAGGTGGATACATGAAAAACTAGGATGATAAAGACTATAAAATGAGTGACATTTGGCATACATAATTGAGTGAAATTTGGCATAGATATTGAGTGACATATGGCAACTTAAGAAGATGACATATGACAGCTTAAGAAGAGGGCATGTGTACCATTTAAGGGGAAGACATGTAGCTTGCTTCCTTGTAGGACAAGTGTCCTTAAATAAGGAGACATTTATCTTAACTCAGCTAATGACACATGTATATGGCAAAGGCTTTCCTTAGATGTTTCTGTTGGAATTCATTCTTCCTCCTTCCTCACATTTCCGAAATACACTCATAACCCTATAGCTTTGAAATTATGCTTTACTTCTGTTCATAGTCACTTCAAGATTCATATAATATTATGCTCAAAGACAACTATAATCTACTATCTTCTCCTTGCCTTTGCTGGAGCCAATCTACTTCCACTTTGTTCTTGGATGATCTTGCATGCATGGAGAGCTGAATTAGCTTGATCTTTGAGCTGGAATTTGAGCTAGATATGTAAGTGAAAGATTGATATTTATGGCATGTTATAATAGATACTTTATGATGAATGAATTGTATATGATATTAATGAGGAATTGTGCTGGAAATTTTTGCATGAATATAGATACTTTTCTATTGTGGTCTTAATGTAAGAACAGTATATTATGGATTGTTTTATGGATGAATTAGGTTACAATTTGAGGTATAATGAAGGTGAATTTATGTTAAAGAAAGATGCTAATATAGTGATCTTGAAATTGCAACAGAATTAGGATATATGATTGATATTGAATGATAGTTTCTGTTTTCATTTTAATGTGTGAAAGATAATAATTTGTGAGTTGTCTAATCAATGATTTTTGAATTGGGATTGGACATGAATTTGATAAGGGATTGAAGCATGAATAAGGTAGAATTGAAGTGAAATTGATGGACTTTAGTGAAGGTGTGTTGGATAGAGTATGGAGGAGTAAAAATTGGAAGCAAAATGAAGGTTATGGGCCCACAATCGTGGGATTTATAAGGCTCCTTCCCATGTTCGTGGGAAGTATTTTGGAAGGAGAAAAGGGTGGTTTTAGGCAATTGTCAGGTTAAGACACTTTATAATGTGTAATTGGACTTTTGGGGCTTGAAATAAACCTAGAAAGTTGTTTGATTAAGTGATTAAGTATTTGATAAGTTTAAGCTGTTAATTGAGGTTATAAGTTAAGGAATGGAATGATTGATATCAATGTATATGAATTTGAGAAGTATGAGTTGTTAATGGTATAAAGATGTTCATGTGAATGCAAACATGATTTAGAGGATATAAGTAATGAATTAGGTATGATTGAATGAGAATTGGGAAATTGTGTTAATACTTAATGCTTGCAAAGAATTAATGAATGTATGATTGATGAATTTAGGGTAATCAAACTTACCTCAAGCATAACCTAATTGTAAACAAGTTATATACAAGTTATGATGAATGAATGAGCAAGATTTATGAATAAGGATACATACCTGGGATAGTTAATTGAGTATGCATTGAAATATGATCTATATACATGTGAATGATTGAGGAATCATATGATTGATAACTTAATGAATTGTGAACTTAGTGTGTGTATTGCAAGAAGATAGATATAAAAGTGATCGCCAACATCTAGATATTGCCTATTTACTAAGGCAATAGCTTATCTAGAGCGTACTGTGAGTTAACCTAGATGTTTTCTCACTATGATTGAATTGTTTTGATTAATATCAATTACTGAATTGTTACTGATATAATTATGATAATTTCGTGCATTGATGGTCTGAGAAGCTTGATATTCGGGATTGTACTGGAAGTGCATTTTAATGGTATGTGCAATATGGAATGTGTTCTCAACTAAATGTTGAATGTCGGACTTAGATTTGATGAATATGATAAATAACTGTGCTCACTGAATGAAAGTTATTGATAGCATATTATGTGAAATGATGCATTTTATCACATGAATATGCATGATTAGATAAAGGAGTTGTGACTAGAATGAACAACGTGAAAAAGAACTTAAAATTCAGAAATGTACACAAAGAGCCACAGGCTCAACGATTAATAAGCTCGGTATCCATAATAGGTACAGAGTAGTATCTAAAATGAGCCTGGTATCCACAAGAGATACAAGACAGTTAAATAGGCGCTCGATCGCAACACAATAAAAATAAAAGCAAAGTCTCACATTATTTGCATATTTATATCATTACATGTATCATGTGAATGATTGCAACGAATGACTAAATTGAGTTGATATGATGATATGCAATATTTGTGTACATGTTAATGATATGAATGATTCAAATAAATGATTAGATTATTCTGAAATAGATTACTTGAAGTGTTTGTAGTTCATGATTTACTTGTTGAAATATGATGTATAATGTGATCAGGTAATCAATACTGAACGATATGATATATGGGATTTGATTCTAAATGATGTGGTATACAAAGTTGGATAATATGAAATACTTGTGAATTTGGTTAAAAACTTGTGATATTTGTGTTCTGTTTTGAGTGAACACATCGATGATGGTTCACTCATTGAATTCACAAAACTCATTAAAATTGCAAATGTTAATTTTCAAGTACTGAGGAGACCTAGCTTCTCTAGCTAGTCTAGTTGAAGTAGCTTCTACATTTGGACATGGGTCAATGTCGGGATCAGTTGTCCTTGCAAATGTCTTACTTATGTGGTATCAAGAATTGTATCTCTCAACTACTGTATATTGTACATGTGAATTTTAGAAATAAAATGACATTCGAGACTGTATATGTTTGTAAATAAAAATGGAACAAAATGATTGTGACTTAATATGATTGTAAATGAAATCATTCAAAATGAAGATTTGAAATGCTTTTGTTTTCAAATGATTAAAATATGTAATGTGTTGATATGTGATACCTTAAAAATTTACAAATGCGACCATCTTAACATGATCTTTTGTAGAGTATGTTCCCGAATATCCTTTGGTATGTCGGACATATGCTTTATGGGAGTGGTATGTTACAACAAGTGAAAAGATTATGCACCATCTTGAAGTGAACTTCCAAGGTGTAAGTAACAATGATCTCTCACTTAAATGGAGGTTTGAACTTTTTTTGTTTGTTTGGTAAATCAGTAGAAAACTATTATAAAAAAAGAGAAGAAAAAAGCAAGTTTAGTACAAAACTGAGGGGACCTGTAAACGATCCTTGGCTGCCAAAAGCCACACAATGTCTAAAGACCTAAGACATGGTCATTGAACAAATCAGCACAAGCTAAAAAAGCTGCCTACAAGAGAGAACTCAACTAGAAAAACAATCTCAATCAATGGAGGTTTGAACTTGAACAATGGTAAATCTAAAGCAATGAAAATAGCTGGATGTTTACTTAACAAATTAACATAATCTGCAATTAGATTACATTCAAATACATGAACTGAATGTTTATAATTATACCCTAACTTCACCTTATTCCCGAAAGATGTATAAAACCACCTAAATTTTCGTTTGAGTATCCAGAGTCTCAGGAAAAAGAACTGTAACTTAAACTTCTGCCATTTGAATGTGTTAGTTAAAAATATTGACGTAATTTTAATAGAGTACTAAATATTAGTGAATGCAATTATTTCACTAAAAGAAATATGGTTAATATCTGAGAGACAACCCTGAGCTCCTACACAACACCTTCAAAGATATAACTGGCGAAGCAAAGAATTAAGCTAAAGCTATTATGAACAACTCAGTGTTTGACTATAGCCATCTTAACATAAGAAACACTTAACTCCATGAGAAATTCTCTTTTAGAAAGCCCGCAACAGAAGCTGAGGCTGTCACAGCCTCTGCAATTAAAGAAACCGGCTGGCGAGCCTGAAGGCAGGCGCCTATGTCAAAGGGATGCAATTCAGATCCATCAAAGATGAGGTTGACACCAGGAAGAACTACTTCTCTATTGTCAGCTTCATCAGGATCAACTTTTGCTGTATTGACCATAGGGACTTCTTCAATGGTCCTTGTAGCAACTTCATACACTGGAGCTAAAGCATATGATCTGCAATATTATACAATTTTGGTCATCAATGTCCTCAGAACTGCAAAGGGTAAGGCAACAAAAAATGGATTCTAAACAATTACACACACATTAGCAAGAAAAGATATAGTAATTCTCAAATTCAACAAAAGTACGAAGTGCACAGAATTTCTTCTGAGAAAGAAGCCAAGTACGAAGTGCACAGAATTTCTTCTGAGAAAGAAGCCCAAGTGTTCATCTGTAGAGATTGGTTTCAATAAGCTGCTGAGCTTGTACAGCTGATACTTTTTTTTCCCCCCCTCTCTTTCCCTTGTTGGCATCTTTAAAGCTATGCCAGACGATGCTCAATTATGAATTTATAACATGAGGAAACTTGTGCTCAATAAGGGGAAGTTGCCAATAATCAGATTGAATAATTAACATGGGAATGGAAGCAGGTTAATGGAAACATTTAGACCGATAGGGACAAACCTTAGGATGCTACCATCAAAACTCAGAACTTCAGTCTGACAACGTTGTCGATTAGCAAGTTTTAATCTCTGATTCTCACTCGTGGCCCCTGATATGGGTGAAGAAGGGTCAACAAGGGGATTCCATCTTCCACTAGCATAGTTCATGAGTAGTCGAGACGAATCCTTTGACAGCTCTTTCTGGTCAAGTAGTCTAGCAGCCGGACCTGTTGCTTGGTACTCTGAACAGACATCACGTAATCTTTTTCTTAACCCTTGCATCGCTTCAAGATGAACATCCAGTGAATCAGACTGAAGTAATCCTGATGCAACAACCCTTTTGCATATCTTCTTGCATAACTTAGGCCGGAAAAGAGGTATCCCGAATTCTGTACTTAATGGTACCCATTCATACTTCTCGTCATCTGCTGCAAAGCGTTCTGATTCTCTTTCATTAAAAAGCTTTAATAGTCTAATATAACCTATTGTTGGCAGTTGAAACTTTGTTGTCAGATTGGTTAATAAAGATTTCAGTTTCAAACTTTCCACTTCACATAAGTTCAGTTCATTTCCAATGCAAACAATGGAACCATCAGAGTTCTTGATGGGCAATGGTATATCCAAAGTAACGCATTTTCCGGATTCATCAAGATCATATCTACTGAGGGGCTGCACAAGGATAGCTGAAGATTTGAGAAGTGAATTCAAACAATGTAAAAGTACATTACCCTTGACCAACGTCCCTTCAAATTTGCAGCCCAACCCTCCAACGGTGGAGCCATCCCAAGACCATATAAGGGCTTTCTCACAGCCATGTAGTGGCGCGGGAAGCAATCGTAGACATTGACCTTTCATCAACACAACTGACAATGGGCCACTGGCAACAGTTGAATATAACACCAGCTTCATCCATGGTGTCAAAGAGGAATAAGAAGGAGGACCAAAGTGGATGGGTCCTTTTGGTCCAGGAAGAACTGCTGAATAAGGAAGTGGGATTATGGATAAAACAATATCATAGTCACGACGAAATAACCGATCCAAAGTTGCTGGTGCTAAAGCAGCCAAGCTTTCACAGCGAAGAATATCCACGCTGTACTTTCTTTCCCTTCTTAAATTTTCTTTCGAATCATCAGACCCTTCAACTGGGATAAGTTTATCATCATTGTCCACATTTTCTTCCAATTTAGACATCTCACTTACAGAATTACCTTCCTCAGATGAAGTAAACCCCAAGTGTGTGCTTCCTTCGGAAACAAGCTCAGTGCAACGAGGACCATTTTCAGGCATTTTTGACCTTGTGGAATCCTCTATTTGGACTTCAGCTTCATTACTATCACATCCATCTAATTTTCCTGCAGAACTTATCTTGGCTGAACCTTTATCAACATTTGAAGCTAATTTGACAATCTTACCGGAAACTTCCTCGCTGTTCAAATCAAGTGCAACTCCACCAGATAGCAAACATTCAAGCACACAACGTAGGCTAAAAACATGATTTGCAAATTCCTGTAGTTCCCCCTCATATTTTGCTCCCTCTAATGAACTCAGATCCTTGCAAAGATCGCCAATACTAGCATGACCTAATTTCCCTGCTTCATATAGCGTTACAGCATGAAATTTTAGTCCTGCAAACCAAAGATGCAACATAATCAAATACAAAAAAGTCGTATCCAAATACAATGGGACTGCATAATTAGCCAATTTGATGAGTATCTCTCAATGTTGTGCCTGATCAACTAGCAAGGCCATCTTCTATCTATTATTCAGTTGTAAGACACTCTAAACTAATTTCAGATAATGTAAAAGAGGGATATCAAAGTCCTACAGTGCCTGATTGCTTATGTACCTAGGTGACAATCTGAGAGTTAATAGTAATTAAACAAGGTCTGGAAAATAAATCTCATCCCCTAACACTTGAGTTCTTCTTTACTCCGCTTCTTGCCTTCATAGACTTCTTTTCATATGTTCGTTATGTATGCTAGTTAATGCTCTCTTGCGCCTTGGGGTTAGAGAGAAGTTACTATTAACTGCACTATCATGTCACCTTAATGCTCGACATCAACTAAACCAGTCAAAGATGTTTTTTGACTAACAAACCAAAATCATAATGTAGTTTCGCCAACTCTGTAAGACATACTCAAGGTAGAGTAGCGGTCCAGAAAAGTTTTGGAAGAAATAAGTCAACTGCAAAGTTGAAGAGTTAAGATAACTTGTTAAAGTCTAGAGCTGAGAAGCAAACCAATTGAGATGAATGAACCTGCTACTTTTGAGGGATGACAACGACAGTAGACTAGGTTTCGTACAGACATAGTTGCTTATATATATATGGAATCTTGGTCTATTAAAAGTCCACTACAGTAAACGCTACAGCTGATGCTATGGCTCGGATCAGACCTGAGTTGTCTTTGGGTATGGTGGTTTTTTAACAGCCCCTGGATGTTATAGTGCAAACTCTCAATGCTGATTGCATGGGTGTTAGTCGCACTCGACACATTAATCCTGTTATTATCTCTAGCTAATTGTTAACTCTTTTTTTTACCAAAAAAAAAGTCCACTACAGAGTTGTTTCCGTGATTTTAGTAGCTACTAACGTGTAGTTAAGTGCTTTACCTCAATTCTCAATGTAAGGTAGAAGAGTGACTAAGAGAAAAGAATGTACCATTAAAATTTTTGGCTTGCTTAAAATGCTTGATATAAGAGGTATTTATAGGGACTTTAGAATACTCTAGGGTTACTACTTAAATGCTCAACAACTTTCTACCCAACTAACTTATTAAATGTTCAATAACTTTCTAACTTAAAATCTAATGCTATTAGCATTTACAAGACTATTCTAGAAATAAATTCTAGCTATACATTGTAATTCTATAATAAAAGATATTTTTTAAGAGAACTCTAGAAATTCTAAAATTCAAATTATATTTTAACATTCTCCCTTAATTTGAACTTCTCTTCTTTACCCCAAGTCTTGATCTCAGTCTTTGAAAGTCTTCAAACTTGAGTGCCTTTGTAAAAATATCCGAAACTTAGTCTTGTGTCTACACATACTTAAGCTCCACTTCCTTTCTTCCAATGCACTCCTTAATGAAATGATATCTTGTGTCAATATGCTTACTTCGATCATGGTATACTAGATTCTTGGCAAGTGCTTGGGCGGACTTATTGTCAATGTAAATCTCTGTTGCTTTTTCTTGAATCAAGTGAAGTTCCTTTAACAGTCGCCTTAGCCAAATCGCATGACAAGTATAAGAGTTTGTCACATACTCAAATTCACACATAGAGAGCATAACAATCAATTGCTTCTTTGAACTCTATGAAATTGGATAATTAGTCACGTAAAATGTAAATCCAGTAGTACTCTTTCTATCATCAATATCTCCAGTAAAGTTGTTATCCCAATATCCTATGAACTTGAAATTATTAGAGGAAGTATAAAATAATTCATACTCCAACGTACCTTTCAAGCACCAAAATATTCTTTTTACTGCCTTCATGTGAGTTGTTGTAGAAACTTTCATGAAACTGTTCACTACTCTAACAACATAAAGAACATTAGGTCTTGTGTATGTCAAGTACCTCCAACTTCCCATAAGGCTTTTGAACAAAGTGGGATATTCTTTTTCACCTTCTTCAAACTTTGATAATTTTATTCCACACTCCATGAGCATGTTCACTGGGTTGTAGTCAAGCATCTTGAACGTCTTCAATACTTCTTTCGCATATCCTTCTTGAGGGATAAAAATTCCTTCCTCTATTTGCTTCACTTTTAGGCCTCAATAGTAGGACATAAGCTTTAAGTTGATCATCTCGAACTCATGAGACATCTCCTTCTTAAACACTTCAAACAATCTCAAATTGCTGTCAGTAAAGATGAGATCATCCACATAAAGACAAACTAGCAATATATCTCCATTATCATAGGCTTTCACATTGAGAGCATACTTATTAAGGCAACAAACAAATCCATGTTCTTTAAAGTACTTGTCAATGCGTGTATTCCACACCCTTGGTGCTTGCTTTAATCCATATAAGCCTTCTTCAACATCTAGACTTGATCTTCATGCCCTTTGACCATCTATCTAAGTGATTATTCAATACACACTTCTTCTTCAAGATAGGCATTTAGGAATACTGACTTCACATCTAGTTGATAGATTATCCATTTCATTTGAGCCCTCATTAAGATAAGCAGTCTAATAGTCTCCATGTGAGCAATCAGGGCAAACACCTATTTATAGTCAATATCATACCTTTACTTGTAACCTTTTGCAATGAGCCTTGCTTTGTATCTTTCCACTTCTCCTTTTGCATTTTTCTTCACCTTCTAAACCTATTTGACTCATATGACTTTATTACCCTTGGGAAGATTTGTTAGTTTCCAAGTATTGTTCTTCTCAATTGACTTGATTTCCTTATCCATAGCTTGTTTCCATCTTTTGTCTTTTGTGGCTTCTTTAAAGCTTAATGGTTCACCATCAGCAAAGAGGCAATATAAATCAAGAGTTACTTCTTCGGTTTCATCATAAAGATGATCAAGACTTCTCAATCTTCTTGGTCCTTCATTTGAGCTTTCACCTTGATTATTAAGAGTGGGTGAAGGAGGTGGAGTTATATCTTGTGTTGGTGCCATGGCTTCTTTTTTCTTCCTCGACAAAGTATAGAATGAAGTCATAGTTGCTTTCTTCTTTTCTTTCCCAATTCCATGCTCCATCTTCATCAAATTCTATATTGTTAATCACCACTACCTTGCCATTTCTTAGGTTGTACAACTTATAGCCCTTTGAGTTTATGTTATAGCCAACAAAGGGATGTTTGACATATCTATCATCAAGCTTGCTTTCTCTTTTGCTGCAAGATGTGCTTGTAAGAAATGCACCCAAACACTCTTAAATGATTCACGCTAGGCTTGTGTCTACTTCATGCTTCTATTAGTATATGATCCTTAATGTTTGATGTTAGTGAGTGATTAGATATGTAAACTGCACAAGAGATAGCTTCAACCCAAAACTCCTTAAGCATATTCTTAACCTTCAATATGCTTTGAGCCATGTTAAGAATTGTTTTGTTCTTCCTTTCTGTGACGCCATTTTGTTGTGGTGATATAGGGGTCATTAAAGGACCTAAACTTTCAAGAGCTTTACAAAATTCATTAAACTCTTTTGAGGTGAACTCACCACCTCTATTGGACCTTAGAGCCCTGATTTTATAGCTACTTTTGGTTTTTACAAGAGCTTTGAAGTTCTTGAATGTAGCAAATGCTTCAGAATTTTGCTTCAAGAAGTAAATCCATGTCTTTCTACTAAAATCATCAATAAATAGAATTAAAAACTTGTTGCCACTAAAAGATGATGGATTAATTAGCCCACAAACATTGGTGTGTATAAGTTGGAGTAGCTTGGTTGCTTTTGATATAGCCTCTTTTGGAAAACTCTTCCTTACATGCTTCCCAAAAAGACACGCGTCACAAATTTGATTGGGATGGTTGATTAAAGGCCTCCCTTTCACCATCTTTTTCTCTCCCATATCTTTGAGGGCATCAAAGTTCAAGTGTCCAAATCTCATGTGCCAATGCCATGCTTCCTCCTTTATCTTAGCCTTCAAACACTTTACATCGAGGGACTTGAGATTCAATGCTAACATTTTAATCCTTGACATAGTGACCTTGGCAATCAATGTACCATTTTGATCTTGGACCCAAAGATAATTATTTTTCAAATGAATATCATACTTTTTTTTTTCCAAAAGTTGTCCTAAGCTTAAGATATTGCTTTTTAACTTGGGCACATAATAACATCATTAACAAGCTTATAGCTACTATCTTTGGAAGAGATGAGAATTGCACCTTTCCCTTCAATTTGATTTTTTGATGAGTCTCCAAAAGACACATTTCCCCATACATTTTCATCGAGCTCCACAAACTTTTCCTTTAGACCATACATATGGTTGCTTGCACCATTATCTAAATACCACGAGCTCTTGTTATCCTCTCTCCCTCCTTAAGTGCTAGCAATAAAGTTGATTCATCTTCTTCCTTACCATCTACCAAATTATCTCTTACCTAACTATTATTCAAGGAACTATGACATTCCCAAGAATAATGACCATATGACAATTTTAGCACTCAATGTTGGATTTTTCATCCCTCCTTTCATTTCTCTTCAAATTATAGCCTCGTCCTTTACCTCTTGCACTTCCATAACTTCTACTTGATTGAAAATATCTCACCCCATCATTAAAGTTGTGTTGGCTACCTCTTCCTCTTCCACCTTAGCCATGTCCATGACCTCATCCTCTTCCTCGTCCATGACCTCGTTGACTTTGTCCTCTATTTTCCTTCAAATAGGCTTTGGCTTTGCGAGTTTGCTCTAATGCTTCTCCTTGTCTTCTAGTAATCTTATCTTCAAGGGCTTGTAAAGATCCCTCTAGTTGTTCAATAGTTATCTCCTCTAAATTTTTCGATTCTTCAGTAGGGCACACCACATAGTCGAATTTTGGAGTGAGAGTTTGAATAATCTTCTTCATCACACTAACATCGTCTACCATCTCTCCATATCTCTTCATTTGATTTGTTATCAACTTTACGCTTGAGCAATAGTTCGAAATTGATTCAGATTTCTTCATCTTCATTGCTTCAAAATCCATTATTAGAGATTGAAGCTTTACTTTCCTTACCTTCTCTACTCCTTGGAAAGAATTTTGCAAAATCTCCCAAGCTTCTTTTCAGGTAGTTGCATTAGCCACCTTTGCAAACATTGAATCATCCAAACAATGGTGGATGATGGTGAGGGCTTGTTGATCCTTCTTCTTTGTCTTTACCAATTCAATATTTCTTGAATTTTGAGACAAAGCTCCTTCATTTTGTGGCTTCTCATTACCCTTCTCTACTATCTCCCAAAACCAATTCTCATTATTATCCTTTGTAAGATGAGGATATTGGAATGAAATCATTTCAAAATTGACCATTACTCACTCTTTTTCTCACAACTAACCCACTCTAATTTTTTTCACACACACTCTATTTTTTTTTCTACACTAACCAAGCTATAATACCACTTTGTTGGAGGGTGGAAGAGTGAATTAGAGAGAAGAATGTATCACTCAAATTTTTTGTTTGCTTAAAATGTTTGATACAAGAGGTATTTATAGGGAGCTTAAGAATACTCTAGAACTACTATTTAAATGCCCAACAACTTTCCACCAAACTAACTTATTAAATGTCCAACAACTTTCTAACTTATTAAATGCTCTCTAGAAAAATCTAGTGCTCTTGATCTAATGCTCTTGACATTTACAAGACTATTTTAGAAATAAACCCTACTTATACATTGCAAATTTAGAATAAAAGATATTTTTAAAGAGAACTCTAGAAACGGTAAAGTTTAAATTATATTTTAACATTCCCTTCATGCTCCTTACTTCAATGTTGATATGTCTAAGCCCAGTTAATGATTAAGAACCTACTTATCTTGTCAAGTATTTCAAACTTTAAAGAGTTGTGAAAATTTTCTGATTCCTGATTTCATCGTAAGAGCAAAGGAGAAAGACCTGGTGAAACAGATCCCATCATAAGATAGGATGTTATAGTAGCATCAACAACAAAAGCAACACGAGCATGAGTGGAGAATCGCACACGGTCTTCTATCGCAGAAACACTTCCATGCTGACCAACACTGCCATCATTGGACATTTGCACAGAGCTTGTACTGGTGCGAGAAGCATCTTTATCATCAGTAAGAATGCTTTTTGGGGAACCAGGTAAGTCGGTCTCGTGAAGAACAGATCCAGGATCAATCAATTTCACAGCCCATCCCAGTCGACAAGCAAAAGATGCAGCAGCTTGCAGCTGTGAAAGGTCAGCCTGTAAAGTCGTTGCAAGTTCAGCGACAGTAGAGTTTTCGCTTGAAACCACAAAAACTGCATACAATAACCTGGATGGATTTAATTGCATCACGATCTTAATCCTGTTCGTAGTGAATATAACATAATGAAAAAAAGGCACTTATCGCTGTAAATAATTGCTTACTCCTCAATAGGGTCTTCATATGATTGTTCCCTATTAGAAACAAAACCTTCAAGCCTAGAAACTTCAAGATCAAGAATTTTATTAGTTCACTCCAGAAATCATTCGAGGAATAGTGTAGCCACATTGAATAAACTTGTCAGATATTCTACATCCGTAGTAATAAAAGAGTTGTTTAGACCTACAAATCAAGGAAATTTGAAACAATGTTTACAAGATTAATGCAGTTTACAAGTCCTGGAAAGTGAAATCACGTACGATGTTTGAAAAGCTTCAGGACATGAATTTCATTGATAATATACTGAAGGACCTAACCTTTAAAACGATCATCAGGATAGACGGGGACATCAAAGTATACCAATCCACGTCGATACAGACCCTTTACAGTTTCAGGATCGAACAGGATATATACGTTAGCTTCTTCCTTGCAAATTTTATCTATTGTTGCCATCTCTTCTTCAGAGAGTTTCTGAAACGCATTCACCAGAATTTTTATGTCCAATGCATAAAGCTTGATCTTTAAGCGTCTTATACCTAACTATCTAGAGTAACTGATTAGTGCATAAAGAAACATCTTTTTTGGTGCTAGATTCTAATAAACCACGTATTCTCAATAAAAAATTATCTGACCTTAAATTCTTCTAACGTAAAATTGACAAGACAAACTCCCCACCACGACTCAACCGCGAAGTCCACAGGTTCTGTAGGTAAAAGTTCTTTAGCAATTGACTTGTTCAGCTTCCACATAATTTTCTGAATAGCTCCAGATGTGTAAATGATGGGTAAGATAATAGCTTTTACTTCATCTCAGAAGATAATTTGGAAATAGTACTGAAGAGGAGAAGACTTCAATCTAACACTCGTGAAGGTTCCGTGACAACAGGATAAATTTTGTGGAAATCAAATTCATGTTACACGACATAACTTAATAACACAAGTTATGACTTACAAAGCTAACCTCCGTTTGTAAGATGGTTATCATTTAAAGATTTAATGAAACAAGGACCACATATAAGCAAGAAATATTGAGGAAAGGAAATGACTATTTCATTTTTCTTTTTCTATGCATTTCTTCTTATTTAGCTTTATGGAAGAGTTCTAATTCCAATGCTGTACTGCTCACTAGAAGTCAATGATAGGAAATTCAAGTGCAATTCCAAATAGCAAAATACAAACATGCATTGCAACAATGATACCTCAGTTGCATGTTTACAACCAAAAGATTTAAAAACTCATAATCAGTTCGATTCAGTACCTTAGACCTGCACTTGTTCATAATGTCAATAAATTCATTTCTACCGATTCCAGTAAGCTGCAAAGCGTCAGCAGCACTAAAATTTGGGATGCTGTCATAAGGTTGCTCTGCAAGAAACTTAAATAAGAATGAATGGATGAATTGGTGTATAGCACAACTGAAAAGTTACTGGCGTGCTAGAGAGTATATAAATTGCAAATTTCAGCAACCAACTCAGATTTCACCAACAAAGTGACCTATTACCATTTTTCATGACCTCAAAAATCATATCGCAGTAATATCTGAAAGGTGACACTCTCATCACACGGCAAACATACTCTGCAAGGTGATACGGAAACAACTGCAAATGAAGTCAGAGGTTGAATAAGAAGTATGCAGATACCCCCTGAGAAGGTAAAGGCTAATAAATTTCTACAGCAAGAAGATATTTAGGCTAACTATCTGATAAATTATTCTGCTAATTTCAGACAAATTTAACAAAGCAATTACAGCATAGAACTTGAATGTAGTGGTGGTAAAGCCACCCATATTTTTATTAAAGCTTTGACGATGAAAGTCGATTATGACTTCCATCTTAGTATTGTTGGGATTTCAAGTGTGAGTGAGAATCTTACATTGAAAAGAGATGAAATTAATGAGGGGCATATAAGTGAAAATGATTCATAAACCTAATGCCTTAAGTTTTTGGGTTTGAATTGTTAGCTCAAGGTTTATATTTAATGCTTTAATGATAACTGTATAATATTTCAAAATTCAAATTGAATTATTTACTTGTAAAATTAACGATCTAATTCTCAAAAAAGAAAGAAATAAATTAAATCATAAGAAATACGCTTTCTTTTTTGCTGAAACTTTCTTTATAAACTTACCTTATTAGAAATGGTTTTTCCGAAAGAATCCTACTAATTATGAAGGTCATCTATTAGCTCCATGATTACTGGAAGAATTTTGACAAAGATTACATCGAAGTTATTCAAGGTTAAATCCATCCAATTGACGAAAGGTGCGAATGAAGCAACGGTTAGTTGAAGAATTTGACTATTTAAAGAAGAGCAATAGTAGTTATGAAGTAGAATGAACATAGTCAGACTTTTGAAATATTTTGAGCAGCATCTATACTCGTAAAAATCATATCATTACTGTTATTCTTTAGAAAGTAAAATCATTCTATCAAGAGAGAAATTGTTATTTTGTTTTTCTATGAGCTTTTTAGAAGCTTGTTATACGCTTTAAGTGTGAAAGGCTAGAGAACCTTGAAAAATACATACTTGTGATCTTGCAGAGGCTCGTCAAATTTAATACTTGGTTTTTATAGTGAAACACTCAAGTTGGATACTTGGAGACTAGATGTAGACTTAGGTTGTAAGTCCAATCAATATAAATCAACTGAATCTTTCTTCTTTCCCTCTTTAACTTTTAAATATCTGCATTATATTGTGTGTGTGTTGTTTTTAATAAGAGGCTCCTTCACCTTTATAAAAGGCTCCTTCTATTTTCTACTTGCAAGAGGTTCCTTTCAATTTTAACAAGCGCCTTATGTTTTTAAATTATTTTAATAAGATTTATCATTCAATATGCTCCTTTTGTTTAAGTAGGGTCTTATTCCACAAAAGTCTCTTTTTGCCTAACAAGCTCTTGTCGTTTAAAAAAGTTTTATCGTCTGATAGGCTTCTACTATTTTTTTTAACTAGGATCTGTTTATTATACGAATTAAAAGAATTGACAAAAATTTTTATACACAAAATTCACTCCTTCTTGTGTGTGTTTGCTTTTATTAGGAATGTGGTATCAAGGCACATGAGTATGTTCCCTTACTAGGCCCATGATGTAGATCTCTCATGAAAGTGAGCTTACTATATCCAACAAGTGGTATTAGAGCTGATAGTTTGGCAAGAGATGAGTATAGAGATAGTTTGGCAAGAGATGAGTATAGAGATGGTAGTTGGATCCCGCAGTTGCCTCCCCACGTGGAAGAGCAAGGAAACTCTAGGAGGACCCTGACCCGTAGAGTAAAAAGGGCTCTTGGTGAAGCCATATACTTGAACTACTAAGAAAAAGGCTTTTGCTCAAAAGGAGTTCAAGCCAAATATGGAAGTTCACACATAAGGGGGATATTGTTAGGATTTCAAGTGTGAGTGGGAATCCCACATTAGAAAGAGATGGAATTAGTGAGGGGTATATAAGTAAAAAGGATCCGTAAACCTAATACCTTAAGGTTTTGGGTTGGAGTGTGATATCAAGGCCCAGAAGTATGTTCCTTCACTAGGCCCATGATGTAGATCTCCCATGAAAGTGGACTCCCTAGATCTAACAAGTATAGCTGTCACACAATTATGGCAGTGGAATTATATAGAAATACAATTCGCTATAATTGTCCAATATATAGGATAGTTTCATATGATTTAACTAATCTATTTCTAGTTTTGATATATTTTAGTTTTTATTTTATTTGTGTATTTAAAAAAAATAAAGAGAAATGGAGTGTATTAGAGATTAAGATAAGTTTATCCTAAATATATACTTTCCTTTTTCAAATCTGTTTTATGTTAATTCCTTTTGTTTACTTATTTTATTATTTCAAAATTAACTATATTTTAAGTGCTTCATATGACAACATCATAACGTTAGTATTAGTGCTTGACTTTAGCATTGTTATTCATATAATGGTAAGATCTAGTTAGTGAAAAAAAAGTTTCAATAATGGCAACAAAGTTTGAAATAGAGAAATTTAATGGGAATAATTTCCCAGTATAAAAGATTAATATGAAGGCAATCTTAACAAAAGAAGATTATTTAAAGGCCATTGGAGAAAGACCAGTGGAAATCACATATGACAGCAAATGGAAGAAAATGAATGATAAGGCTATAACCAATCTACACTCGGGTTTAGCTGATGAAATCTTATTAAGATTAGAGAAGAAAAACACATAATATTTTGGATATAATGATAAAATTGTACGAGGCTAAGTCACTTCGCAATAATTTTTTTTAAGAAGACTCTTCACTCTTCGAATGTCAGAGTCAACTGTAGTGATGGATCACACCAACACTCTTAATACTATATTTTCTAAGCCCTCACAGTTGGGCTATAAAGATGTAAAAGAATGTGCATAACTTTTACTACTAGATTAGTATGATCAGCTCATCATCAATTTGATCAATAATATTCTCTTAGACTATCTAGTCTTTAAAGATGTTGATGTTGTTGTTTTAAAAGAAGAATTTAATAAGGAGGATAGATTGTCAAATTTGCAATAAGCGGAAGCACTATCCATTATAGGAGGAAGATTAATAAAACTTAGTTTTAGTTGGACTCAAAATCATAGTAGGTCCAAATCAAGAGGTAGAAAGAATATCAAATGTTAAAATTGAAGTAAGAAGGGCAAACCAAGGAATGTTGGAACAAGAAGAATGTAGAAGAAAATGCAATAACTCCTCAAGATAATATTACGAGTTCTACGGATAATGGTGAAATCCTTTATAATGAGACAACAACATAAAGTAGAAATGATTTTTTTTTATGTTTGACTTTTGGATTTGGGAGCTACCTAGCACATAATTTCTTAAAGAGAATGGTTAGACCGATATAAACCACTCTCAGGAGGATTTGTATTTATGGGTGACAATCATGTCTACGGGATTGCCAGTATCAATATCATTAAGATTAAAATAAAAATGTGGGACGATATGATTCACACCATCCATGATGTAAGACATGTGAAGAGTCTAAAAAAATATAACATCTTTAATAAAACTTGATGATATCAGATGAAAAACTCAAGTTGAAAATAAGATCTTAAATATAGTCAAAGACACAATTGTGGTAATGGAAGTAGAAAAGGTAACTGTTGGTCTTCATATGCTTAAAGGAGAAATACTGGAATAAAGAGAAGTATATATTACATCATTAAGTTCAATAAATAAATCAACAATGATGGGGTTAATGATGTGGCACCTCAATCTTGGCCATATGTCATAATGAGGATTGAAGATTCTTGAAAAATATGTAGTTAAAAAAGGTATAATTACCCTTTAATTAGAATTGTGTTACTACCTGGCAATATAGATTGAAATTTAGCAATTCCACTACTAAAAGTAAGGCTATTCTAGAGCTGATTTATTGTGATGTTTGGTAAACAACAATTTCATTCTTAGGAGGTGTGAAATAGTTTGTACCTTTCGTTGATAATTACTCTAAGAGATATTGGGTGTATCTATTTAAAAGAAAGATAGACGTGTTCCAATTTCCACAAACTTCAAAGTACATGTAAAACTTGAAACTAAAAAAAGAATTAAGTGTTTATAGTCAGATAATAGAGGTAAATAGTTAGCAACGAGTTTGATGCATTTTGTAAATAAGAAGGCATCAAAAGTCAGTTTATAGTAATACCCACTCCTCATCAAAATGGAGTAGTAGAGCAAATGAATAGAACATTTTTGAAAAGAACAACAATAATGTTGAGGATTGTAGGTCTAGGTAAATCATTTTAAGTAGAAGCTTTAAAAACCGTTTGTTATATGAGCAATTAGGTTAAAGACACCTATAGAGATGTGGACTAGTAATCCTTTAAATTATTCATCCCTCTATATATTTGGATGTTTTGCATATATGATATATAATTCCTAATAAATGTCAAAGTTTAATCCAAAATTAAGGAAATACATTTTCTTGAAATATGTTAGTATAATTAAGAGGTATCACCTAAGGGATCCCACTACTTGCAAGGTAATAATCAACAAAGATGTCATATGTGTAGAAGATAAGTTAAAAGAAAAGGAAGAAAATAACACTACAAAGGAGATACCAAAGACTTCTACAGTTCAAGTTAAAGAAAAACAAGAAGATCCTAATTCTTTTAAAGTTGCATAAGAGCATAAAGAACAAAAACAAGTTGAGTCCGATGGTCAACTTGAGAAAGGAGAGAACCAACTTGACACTAAAGATGCATTATGGGAAGTAATGTTAAAAAATATTTACTAACAAAGAATGGGGACCTATCAACATTTTTTGAGGCTGTAAGGCTAACACACTTCTCTGTGGATGGCACCAATGCAAGAAGAAATTGAAGGCCTCCAGAAAAACAAGACGTGGGAAATGAGATAGCAATGACTAACTGGAGCATTATTATGTAATATTAGCGGTGAAAAAGATAAGCTTAAAAAGAAGATATTGACTTCAATGAAATATTTTCTACTGTTACTCTATTGATAATGGTTCGAGTAGTCTTGGCAATGTGTGATATATATGATTTATATTTAGAGCAGTTAGAAGTCAAAATTTTGTTTCTTTATTGAGAACTTAAAGAAGAAATGTATATGCTCCAGTTAGAAAGGTTTGAAGAAAAGGAAAAGGAGAACTTGGTTTATAGGTTGAACAAATCTCTATATGGTTTCCAATTGGCACAAAGATGTTGGTATAAGAGAGTTGATTCTTTCATTGTGAGTCTTTGATCTAATAGGCTCAATAAATTCAAATCCTTGTACTTATTACAAGAGATTTGGTCGCGATAATACCATTACCCTATTGTTGTATGTTGATGGCATGTTAGTAGCAAGCCTGAAGAAAGATTATGTTAAAAAGTTGCAGAGAATTTGAAATAAAAACGCTGGACTAAAAAATAAGATTTTAAGGATGTAAATTTGCTTAGACAAAAATAATAGGAAGATTTGGCTTTCTTAGAAGAATTATTTGAAGAAAGTCTTGCAATGTTTTACTATGCAAGATTGTAAGCCAATTTCTACACCTTTTTATGTAAGTTTCAAGTTATCTTCAAGTATGAGTCCTAGAAATGAAATAGAGAAGATGGAAATCCTTTGAGTACAATATACACTAGTAATTGGTAGCCTAATGTTTATTATGATCTGTACAAGACTAAACATTGCACATGTAGTAGGAGTAATTAATCGATACATGACAAATCCTAGTAGAGAGTATTAGAGTATTATAAAGAAGATCCTGAGATATATTAAGTGTACTTGAAAAACAACATTATGGTTTAGAGGATCAGAATTTATTGTCAAAGGCTACGTTAATTCAGATCATAAGGTGATCTTGACAAGAATAAGTCTACCAAAGGTTATACTCTTATTGGAGGAGTTGTAAGCTGGGACTCAAAATTGCAATCTATTGTGACTACTTCTACGATGAAAGTGGAATATATTGTAACTACATAAGCTAGCAAAGATGCAATTTGGTTGCAAATGTTAATGAAGGTGCTCAAACAAACAAGAGAATATTGCTCTATTTTGCGATAGCTAGAGTATTTTGCACTTACACAGAATTTATCATTTCATCTAAGGACAAATCATATTCGAATTCAATATCACTTTGCTAGAGAAAAAGTGGGAGAAGAAAGTATGGATGTTTAGAAAATTTATACTAGAGACAACTTGGCTGATATGCTATTAACAAATTTGTATGGTGTGAATCCTCTATTAATCTAACAAAAAAACAAGTAATATGAATAAAAGGAAAGATGATTTTAAGTAGGAGTAGATAAGGCTGCCTTTATTTTTATTAAAGCTTTAACGATGGAAGTCTGACTTCCATGATTAAAACTTAATATTGTTGTAAAAACTATATAAAAAAACTTTTATATCTGTATAGGACAATTAAGGCAGTGAATTATATATATAATTTCATATGATTTAACTAATTTGTTATTAACTTTGATATATTCTAATTTTTTATATTTGTGTATTTTTTATAAACAAAAATAAAATGAAAACAATGTTTCCCTTTAAGTTTTTTTTGTTAAATATGTCTTTTGTTAATTCTTTTTATTTTCTTATTTTCTCGTATCAAACTTAGTTATTTTATGTGCTTCATAACAGCATAGTGATAATTTTTCTCCACACAGCCATTGCAACAAATAAAAAGTGACTAAAGGTGGTCTAAGAATATAACAGCATGTATTAGAACCTCTTGACATAACATGCAGCAGATTTTTTTTCTCAAGAACCTATTGACATAACTTTTGGCGTTGTTGTCGAAAACTTATATATTAAAGTATCTCCATGATGGATGGGATCTCTTCTTTCTTCAAATTTCAAACCAACTACTTCCTGATTTACCTCCAAAGCAAGCATGAAGATAATGCCGTTTGGGTAGCAATACAAACTGAACTGGGAATATACCACTCACCGCGAGATTTCTGCGCAAGTACCGCATCATATCTTCGTAGTACTCACTTTCTTTGCAAACTTTGCAGGCAAAACAGTTACTCCATTGCAGCCTTTTTTTAATGCAATATTCAATTATCCTGAAAGAAATACGCGTACAAGCAAATGAATGTATGAATAGAAATATATTAAAAAAAAACATGGAAATTAACAAATTTTTATTTCACAGTACTTAAGTAATCAGAACACATATGTGATCGGAGATCCAACCAACCCTCCTCCCGAGCAGACATAATCTATATGTGTACATTGTAGACAGATGAATACACAGGTAGAAAGAAAAATAGATGGACAGATAGATGGGTGGGTATAGAGATAGAATATATATATACATGGATACGTTAAGATGTCTATGATTGGTTGTGGCAATGCGGTAATTTGAAGTTCTCATAGACTTAGATCTTCTGTTGATGAGGATGCACATTGTATGCAACTTCTGCAATCTTAAGAGCCAGAAAAAACACATTGCAGGGGAACAGAATCAGAAATGTTCTTCATATTTGAAATGTGAGTAAACCCTTGTTTTTAAACCCCAATAAACACATCGCAACTTAGATTGGAAACTAAGATCATTTCCCTGTAAAATCATATAGCCCGAATGTCTTGTTCATAAAGGCTAGCCCATCAATAAGCACGTTTATAGAAATGACCTTACATCCCCACTACATACCTAATCATATCTTGTTTCACTGTAGTACGCAATCAAGAGAACAAACAGAAGTTATAAACACACTTAACCTTCTATGCCATTCCTCTTTAGAAGTTAGAGTAGCTTGAAGCCTTTTCGGGAGATTCTCCCACTGGCATTCGTCTTTTATCGCTTTTAAAATCAATTGCTCCTCGATTGTCACCACAACGTGCTGCATATTACCAAATATACCCCAATTTCCTCCCCTGCAAATTTACAAATATTATACACTATAAGTAGCTCCCTCAATCAAATCATTTACCATTTTTTTTTAATCTAACATTTGCTTAGAACCTACCTCAGCCTAGTCAGTTATTACAAAAAACACGACAAAGTAAACCATCTTCAATGGGACGCATTAATCATAGCCTTATCTAAAACGCAGTGGAAAAATTATAAAACCATTAGATTGACCAACCAACAAACTTCGACGTATCTGAAGCTCAAAGTAAGTATACGTAAAACGACAAATGAGCAAACCACAAATGCAGAAACTGATCATAATATAGAAAAAGAAAGAAAGTGGATTTTGGGATACCTGAGAACGCCGGAGATCAAAAGATCGCGTTAGGTTCGAGAGCGGCGAAGAGATCTGAGTGCGTGAGAGATAGACTTGAGAATTGGGAATTGTAGAATTAACGCGCGTAACTATATAACTGTTTTGGCTATGATGTATCAGTATCACTACTCATATTAGTGCATCAGTGCTCATTTCCTTTTCCACCACAAAATAATAATTATAATTTGGTTGTGTGAAAAATGATTATTGGATTTTTGTTTCTACTCGTTCCTAAACTCAGAGTTTGATTGAAAGCCACTTTGGTTCAACGGATCTTTTGTTAAACTTTGTCGTTGTTTGAAAAGGTTTTTTCTTTTATATATCAGATAAATATCTTGTATTAATTTTTTTTTATCCTATGTATATTCTTGTTGATGTCCTTAACGAGATTTTTCATTGGTCGTTGGATTGCGGAAGGCATGGTGCACTCGAACTCGATGTAGCTTGGGACAGTCAAATGACTTAAATATTTTCGATATGCAAATACTAAATAAACTCATCTATTAACTATAGATTTCTGAAACTTAAAGCACAAAGCCATACTAGACCTATTCATCATACTTGTGACTGCATGGTAAGTTATATGTGGTGTACGTGGTTATAATATATTGATTTCTAGTGAGATGTCCTCCTCATTGTCCTTTAACTTTGCTCGTTAGGTTTAACAATACTACGCCAAGGGCCTATATCCATCTCCTTGTTGCAAAAGATGCGAATATAGGTTGGCAGATATCGTTATATCACATTTTATATAATACGCGATGAACGTATGGATATACAAATACACCAATCTGCAGCTTAGCAAAGATCTATACACATCTATCACTAAGAATAAGATTCCAAGACCATGCATTCCATTATTTCTTTCTGCTCATAAATCAAACATCTTCCCCGCCATATATTATTGGATAATTTTGATGTTGGTCTGTATATCAATTACCTTTTACTTCTATCTTTAGCGATAGCAGCATATTTGTTTCTTACAGCTTTGCCTGTGATTTAATTTCTTGAAGAAAATGGTGCAGCTTACACCAATCTGTTTCTATCTCCACGTATACACTTTATCTAAGCTGATCTTGTTGCTCGTTGGTGGTCCATTTATGTAGAGATGGGTTGTCTTGTGCAACCTGAATTGTTGAGGATGGTGGAAGAATTGGCAATGTCAGTGAAAATTAAGA
>JANITX010000007.1:14326993-14351826 GCA_027564395.1 Erythroxylum ulei
CAGCAAGCACTTTTAATTCTGCTATTTTGATTTTTCTTGTCTTCTTATTGCCTCATAAAGACAAGTAAAAATAAATCTCCAAAAAATGGCCCATATGTTGTGCTTTCGACTCACTTTAATTTCTTTGTTTCCAAATGGCACCTAAAATCATATATAATTTAAAGTGAGTATCTTAAGTATTTTCATATCATTAATTGCTAAGCATAAATGATTAAATATATCAACAATTAAACACATATTAATTTTCCCCCACACTTACCTTTTGACCGTCCTCAAGCAAAAAATCAAAATTAAGCTTGTTGACCTAAAACATTGACTCAATTTCTATATTTTTCCATGACTATATAATCATAAACAAAGATAAGTGACTTTTAAAAATCATACCAAGAAATCAACATTCCAAGCTTTTAATCATGATCAATCAACATTTATCATCTTCAAAAACTGAGCAATCTAATGGTAAACTCAGAAAATATGTTTAACTAAAATATATCCATAGGTACACTCAACACCATTCATGATCATGACAATCTATAATTTTGCATATTATTTTATTTCTCCACCACTAATGTTCACATGCAAAATCACGAATCAAAGGACTTTTTAAGGTTGTAATGTGGGCAAAGGTAAGGTGAGATATATTTGGGTTAAGTAGCATGAAAGTCATCAAAGCTAGTGAATCAAAGCAACACTCATCAAAAACTGGGTACCGTCAGCTATGACAAATGTAACATTTATATTTCACAATCTCATTCAGCTCTCATATACAAACCGCATGAAGCATATATCAATCCGAAGGAATCACTCATACAATTTATGCCAACATGAAATCACAAGAGTGAAACTTCCAAGCCAACATCTACCTCATATTTAACATACTCAAATAATACATCCATTACAACTCTAGGAAGATGCATAAAACATAAACAACTTTTCAACACATATGCAATTCTTCCTCGATAAATTTATTTAATTTTTTTTCTTTTTTCTTTCTTTTTTTCATTTTCATTTTCTCTTCTCTTTTTTCTTTTTTTCTTTTTCTTTCTTTCTTTTCATTATTAAAAAAATAAAATAAACTATATCAACATGGGAATTTCAATGATATGACATAAAATAACATCCTAGCATTATAACCAATCCTCACATATATACACCCCCACACTTAGAATTTTGTACATCCACAAACTAAACAATCACAAATGTTCTACTAGTTTTATGACTTGGGTAGGACATTCGGTTAAGTTTAAAAGAATAAAATGTAGTTTATACAAAAAGAAAGGCTAAAGCTCAAAGGGGTTTATCAAGGGAAAAATCATGTCGATAGGATAGGTTATTTGGCCAATGTAGTTTATGAAAAATAAAAAATGCTTAATCATATCCATGTTAATTCATGTGATAAAAATGTGGTCTCAAATAGAAATTCAATGCAAAATCGGGATGTACATGTCATGAAGGCCACACATTATCAAAAGTTAATGAGACTGATATGGATGTGTCAGTCAAATAAGGCTCAAAATTTTACCAGCTTTGTCTACCATTAGTGGCTACTCTTCTAGAGATAATGCATATCGACCAATCACAAGAGCAAAAGTACATGCTAAAGTTGCTATGAAATTTTCTAGTCAATCACACTCTAATCATAATGATATAATCCCAGAAGCAATAGAAAATGAGAAAATGTTCGTTTCATTTGTGTTATTCTTTCTCTTATTTTGATTGAAAACTTAAAAACAAGTAAAACAAACAAATTCAAAAACACACATGCATATAAAAAGTAATGCGAAAATGTAAAGGAAAAGAAATTTACTTCCCTTGGGTTGCCTCCCAAGAAGCGCCTTTGTTTAGGGTCGCTGGCTTGACTCCTTTTTCTTCTCACGTGACAAATTGTGATCTTCGGAAATTACATGCGGCTCTTCCACGTGAGGTAGTTCGGGATAGGGCCTTAGTTGGTCATCATCCTTATTTAGCGCCTTCCCTATCCTCAGATGCTCAATCTTAACTGAGTCCATATACTCCGAAAATATTTCGAATGTCTCTTCACCTTTTTATTCATCATTTAATTCCTCCAATCTGTAATGTAAAAGTAAAGAGTAAGTTTCAAAAATAATTATAGACTCAGTGCTTACCTCCGAGCTAAAAGATATGTCCTTTGCAGCTTCGAGCTCCTTCTCCACTTCTTCGACACAAACAATTCGTTGAGGGTTGACCTCAAAATTCTTAAGCTCCTCTTCACTTTGCAAATTTTTCATATAAATGTCAATTGGGTACACCTTGGGTTGATACGGCTGTTCCTCTTAGCTTTGCGATTCTAGGCGATCAAGACGCATTACCATCTGACCCATTAGGTGTTCCATCCTCTGTTGGTTTTGTCGGAATTCTTGCATTTCTTGCTGCATATCTTGTTGAAATTGCTGCATATCATGTAGAAATTGTAAATTTTTAGCAGCGATAGTATTAACCAGTTCTTTTAAAGATGCAAGTGAATTATGATGGCTCTCTGGATCTTGGGCGCTAGAATATGTGTCTTCTGGAAATTGCCCTCCATCCTTATGGAATTGTATAGTATTCTCCTGCAATTGCAACATCAACTCTTCCAGAGATGGTCCGGAGTTGTGATAGGAAGCTTCTAGTCTGTACCAGAATTGTTGTGTGTCCTGCAAACTATCATGGAAGTAATTCTGCTGACTATCTCATCCATAACAAAAGTTAGGTTGATCAATCCAAACATTGTTATAGGATTGAGAATATACAATATAAAAGAAATTACTTCCATCCATATCGAATTTTTTTTTCGAAACAAAAAAATGAAAAGACCACGAAATAACAAAAAAGAAATTAATCACGAACAAATATATACAAAACACCAATTAAATCATAAACAAAAACTTGACCGCGCATCGTAACGCTAATCAAAATTAAATAACTAGACTACTACCATTCGTAACGCTTCCATTCTTGTGAAGCTAGCGTTGTGTTACCTAGCCTCACAAGCATGGTAGTATGTTTATAACTCACTGAGTCGTGTTGTAGACTCGCACCTCACTATCATCATTTCAGGAGATTAGCGAATCGTACGAGAAAGAAAATCCAAGCCTTTTTTAGACTTACTTGGATAATCAGACAAGTGATGTTTTTGTCATGATGTAACTATCCAATGCTTCTAGACGCTCCATGGTTTGTCATAATCATATGTACATAAAACATGTATAGATTTGTTATGTTATTGAGAATGATGTCAGCTGATGATGAGTAGATAATATGTATGTGAGAATTGCAGAATTGGATCCTTACTTCTTCTTACAATCAATTAAGCAGGTATAAGGGTTAATCAAACAAGTGAATAGGTTATGCCAGATTTTTAGTACAATATAGAAAAGTTGGGCTTACTACGGGTTTTGGTGGCATTAAACCTACCCATTCTCTAGTGCCAACACGGCCCAAAAGGGCGGGTCGTGTCATTTGATGAGACAAAAAAATTTTAAAATTTTAAATCCCTCAGTTAAATATTAAATATATGTTAAGAACAAGATTTTTGTCTCCTATTATTTAAGACTATGTTTAGTTAGGTAGTTATTAATGGAATGAAATAAAATGTAATATTATTTCATTGTTTGAAAGGAGTGTTTATAATGGAATGGAATGGAATATGATAGAAGGGGAGGATTTCACATTACATCCTATCTCATCCTAACAATAAAAATAAGTTACCTTCGATTCAAGAGGGATTTAGGATGGAATGTAAATTAATAAACAACATTTCACTATATTATATTATTATCCCTTCTTCCAAACAACATTTCACAATATTACATTATGAATCCTCTCATCCCTCTCAAACAATAATTTTCTAATATTACATTCTGTTCCATTATAAATCATTCAATTCAATTTCATTCCATCAAAAACCTTATGTCTAACTAAACATAGCATAAGAATAAAACCTGAGTTCTATTTATTGTAAGGCTTATTGAGCAAACTAAAGTCCCTTTAACCTGAATATCTTTTATCTTAAATTAATGGGTCTTACTTAACTAAATTTGTATGATTTGGATAAGCAAACTCATAATCATATGAATTTAAAGGCAGGGTTAGGAATAATATATAAATTATATTTTGGCAAAGAGTTATCACCTAACAGATCTAGGAGTCATATAAGAAGTGATTAATAAAATTGTTATCTACTTAATTTAAATTTAGTTAGTTTATTGAGTAAATTTAAGATCAACTGTTTATGAATAGGATCCTAGCCCATTAGGAAATTATTTGAAAATTCCTCAATTTAATAGTGAGGGTTGTTATTTTAAATAAAATGGTGGGAGTAATCAAATATTTATTTAACTTTTTGACATAAGCTAATACTTACTCTTTTATATCTTTTGGTCATTAGAACAAGATGAGTAACAATCTATTGTTAAGGAGCATTATAGATGCTAATAAGCTAACTGGACCTAATTTCTCAGACTGGTTTTATAACTTGAGAATTGTTTAAAGAAGAAACTGTATGTTTTTGACATTGTAGTACCACCAGAACCTAGTTTGGATGCGAATAATGAGGTTTGGAAGAGATATCAGTGTTATATTAATGATGTTGAACAATTTACATATGTGATGTTACCTAGTATATCTCCAGAGCTTTAGAGGCAATATGAGAACATGGATGCTCCTGCAATAATTCTGCATCTCAAGGAGTTATTTAGTGCACAAAGCAAGGTGGAGAGTTATTAGTTCTTTAAATAATTATTTCAATACAAGATGGTAGAAGGATTTTCAGTAGAGCTACATGTGTTGAAGATGATTGGCTATATTAAAAAATTAAGTTAATTAGGTTTTGTCATAAACCATGAGTTGAGCCTTGGTATGGTGTTGCATTCTCTTAGTTATGGCTCTTCCCAATTCATTATAAATTTCCATATGAATCAAAAGGATATTTCATTTCCTGAACTGTCAAATATACTCAAGATTATAGAGGGGTGCCTTAAGAAGGAACCTAGTTATGTTCTTATTATGGATTCTTCCAAGAGTAAGGAAAAGAGCTATAAGAAGCATAAGAATAAGAAATAGAAGGCTTATGCTAGAGTAGCAAAGACAAAAGACGGTGTCAAGAAGAAGAGCAATGACAATGGCACATGTTTTGACTCTAAAGTTGATGGAAACTAGAAGAGGAATTACATAGTTTATCTTATTACCTTAAGAGCTAAGAAACTTAAGGAAGCTAACTCTTCTGGTATGTTTATGATTGAGACCAATCTTTCTACGCTTGTTCCACATTCTTTAGGTATTACATACTGGATGTGGTTCTCTTATTTGTAATAATATGCTTATGTTAATAAGGAGTAGATCATTAAGGAAACGTGAAGTGGACCTACAAGATGGAAATAGAGCAAGAGTTATTACCTTAGTTGTAGGAACTTGTATTATAACTTTACCTTCTAACCTTGAACTAGAACCAAATTATCAATATTATATTCTAGTTTTTATAAGAAACATTATTTCTATTTCTTATTTAGATTTGTCTTCATTATTTAGAATAAGATTTGTTCTTTTAATAAAGATGATTTTCATTATGGATCTGGATTACTTACAAATGGTTTGTATGAATTAGATCTTGAAAGACCAATCCTTAACATAAATAGCAAGAAAATAAAGTTAAGTGACCAGAATCCATCTTATTTATTGCATTGTAGCTCAGGTCATATAAAAAAAAACTAGAATCACAAAGTTACAAAAGAAGGATATTTGGATCCTTATGATTATGAATCACATAAAATTTATGAATCTTGTTTATTGGGAAAGATGACCAAATAACACTTTAGTGGAAAGGGAGAACGAGTCAGTGAGTTACTAGAGCTTATACATTTATATGTATGTGACCCTATTTCTGCTTGTGTTAGAGATGGATTCTTATATTTGATTACATGCATAGATGATCATTCAAGATATGGTTATGTGTACTTAATGAATTAATAGTCTGCATCATTTAAAAAGTTTAAAGAGTTTATACTTGAGTTTGAGAAATAAAATGGTAAAAGTATTAAGATACTTAAATCTGATTGAGATGGTGAATACTTGGACCACGAGTTTCTTGATTACTTAAAAGAGAATAGGATTTGCTTACAATGTACTTCTACTGAAACTCCACAATATAATGGAGTGTTTGAGAGCAAAAATCATACTTTGTAAGATATGGTACGTTCCATGATTAGTTATGTTATCTTTTATATCTCCTTTTAAGATATGCCCTTGCAACCGTTGCTTACCTTTTGAATAAAGTTCCATCCAAATTGGTTAACAAGAAATCATATGAGATATAAACTGGTAATAGACTAAGGTTGTCACACTTAAAGATTTGGGGATGTGATGCTTATATAAAACATGTAGCATTTGCTAAGCTTCAAGCTAAATTAAATAAATGCAAATTTGTAGGATATTTGAAAGAGAGTATTAAATATTAATTTTACCGTCCTTTTTTAGTAAAAGTTGTTTGTCTCAAGACATGCTTCATTCCTAGAAAGAGAATTTATTCTCAATTAAAGTAGTGGGAATGAGGTAGAACTCAAAGAAGTTCAATAGCCACAAATTCATATCCAAATAAGTTGGTACATATTATATACAATTGATGGTTCAAGAGATATATAGTCTGAGCTGCACTATTAGGATACATTATCCCCAATTAGATTAGTTATACATATTGAAAAGTGGAAGGACAATGTATCACTCATAATTGATGAACCTATTACTTTTAAAGAATTAATTTCTAATAAATCCTTAGTGATCAATCTCTCATCCAGTATGCCTTACTGCTACAAGCCTTTAAGGAACAAGCATTTCTATAAGATCTAAAATGGAATTCATGTATACTAACAAAGTATGGACTTTGTAGATATACCTGATGGTATTGTACCTATTGGATACAAGTGTCTATTTAAGAGAAAAACTAACATGTATGGTAATGTATATATGTACAAAGCAAGGTCAGTAGCTAAAGGTTACAAATAAAAACAAGGTGTTGATTTTGATGACACTATTTCGGTTGTAGCTATGCTTAAATCCATAAGGATCTTATTGTTTATAGTCGCCTATTATGATTATGAAATCTAGTATATGGATATCAAAATAACATTTCTCAAGGGGAATTTGTTGAACACTATGTAAATGACATAACCTAATTTAAATCCAATATATTTTATAATAAAGTACGTAAGTTGCAAAAGTCTATTTATAGACTTAAGCAAGATTCATGAAGTTGGAACATCCGTCTTCAGGAGACAATCAAAGAGTTTTATTTTATAAAAAATGTGGATGAACTATGTGTTTATCAGAAGGTTAGTGGAAGTACAATTATCTTACTAGTGCTATATGTGGATAACATATTGCCAATTGAAAATGACATGTCGATGCTCTAGTCTGTAAAGATTTAGTTGTCTAAGAACTTCTCTGTGAAGGATACGAGATAAGTAGCTTATATTATAGAAATAAAAATATACAAAGTGCTAAAGAGGTTATTTGGCTTATCTCAATCCACGTATATAGATAAAGTGCTAAAGAGGTTTAGTATGGAGAATTCCAAAAGGGAATTCTTACCCATGTTGCATGGGATTTCTCTCTCACAGAGTATATATCCTACGATACAAGAAGAGAGAGATAATATGGAATATGTTCTATATGCTTCAGAATTGGATCAATCATATATGTGATGTTAGTAATTGGATCAATCATGTATGTGATGCCATGTACTAGACTAGATGTCTTTTATGATTTGATAATAACAAGCAGGCTCTAAGCCAATCCTAGTGATGGTCATTGGATAGTTGTGAAAAAACATCTTAAAGTACTTGAAAAGGACTAAAAATGCTTTTTTGGTCTATAGAGCAACTGAACTAAGAGTTTATAGATATTCAAATGCTAGATTTCAGTCATATTCATATGATAGTAGATCATAGTTAAGGTACATTTTCACTCTAAATAGTGGTGAAATAAGTTGGAAGAGTTTCAAACAAGTAACCATTACAGATCCTACGACTAAGGCAAAGTACATTTCAATGTCAGAGGCAAAAAAGGAAATGTTTTGAATTAAAAATTTCATCACTGAACTTGGAGTAGTTCCTAGCATTATTGACCCTATAGTATTGAACTGTGACAATAATGGCACCATTTTATTGGCAAAGGAACCAAGGTCTCATCAACGATCTAAACATGTACTCAGGAAGTTTCACTTGATTAAAGAGATAGTGGAGCAGAAAGATATAGTATTGAGCGAGTTCCTACTAAAGAGAATCTTGCAGATCCTTTCACAAAGCCATTGTTTTATAAGAGACATAATTGACATATGGGTGATATGATATTAGATATGTAAGCGATTGGCTTTAGTGTAAGTAGGATATTGCTAGTTTATGCCCTTGCAGCCAATCGATTGTTTTTAATTTTATATATGACATTATTATTTTGATCAATAAAGACATTGATTATCTTTATATATAATATTAATTACATTTAATGTTTTAATATGAAAGGTAAAATTCTTGGAATAATTACTATGTAATTGAAATTATGATAAAATCATAATTATGAGATTCAATTTTCATTTATGCATTATCTTAATTTGTTCCTAGTTGTAGTTTTATCAAGACAGGATATTGTGAAATGGTAAAACTAACACACGTTATGTTTGTTTTTATGAAGAAAGTAATTGATCTCATAAATTAAAGTATTGAGATATCTAAACAAACATATGGGTGCTTATTAGAGAATAAGTTCGCTAAACTAACATAATTATGAGAATCTTAAATGGAATATTATTTATGTGTCTGTGGATTTCCTCCTTATGATGATTATATAATTAATCCTTAGACTTAAGATTACCAAGTTTAATTAATCCTTAGACTTAAGATTACCAAGTTATCTCATATGGAATTCTTATGCTTTTATGTTATTTATGACTTGTCCTATTTAGGGTAGCTCAGTTGGGAGTACTTAAATACAGTATGAACCTTATGGAGATAGTTTAGTAAGTTAATAAAGAATTTGTATCTATAAAGTAATTAGAGAATATTTTGTTGGTCTTAATTAGTGGTGATTTGAATTCTCTAGCTATAGTGAATTAACATTTGAATAAGTTTGTTTTCATATAAATTATAAATTAATTACTAATTAGCAAGAACGAACATGATTTAATTAAAAAAAGTGGACAATATATTCATCCTATGTTCAGTTGAAACATTAGATGATAAAAGGATTAAATTATACATTATAATAATGCATGGATAGATTAATTCGAACCACTTTGACATTCTTAATATTTCGATGGTTATGACATATTGCTAGATGTCAATTTTAATATATTTATAAAGTATTTAATTAGAGAATTAAAGATAAATTAAAATAATTTTTAATTTATCTAATTCTAATTATGAATTATAGTTATAATTTATAATAATTGTCAATATATTAGAAACCTAATGAGTTATACATAAAAAGCAGTTTAAAAGAGAAATTTTAATTTCAACTAAGTAGAACTTAATTATGAAGTTTGAGAAACCTTAGGGATCAAATATGAGATATTTAATTTTACTAAACGTAAATTAAATTAAATTATAATTAGAGTTTGACTTTAATAATAATTGAAATATTTAATTTTAATAAAATTAAGACCTTAATGATTTTTCTATTTATAGGAATAATTGTAAGAGAGGTAACACTTCTATTAATTTTCTCTCAAAGACTTGAATGTCTTTTTACTACTCTGTCGATACCGTTAGGGATTAGATGGATGAACAACTACTGGTTGGCACATCAAAAAGGTTTTAGCAAGTATGATTCCCTTTTTTTATGATTTACATCTTTCTAAGTTATTCAATTATTATGATCTAATTAAAAACTATAAAAACTTTATTTTTTTCAATGCGCCCTAAATTAGATTACGGTTGGTTTCCCAACACCAATGTCCTATCTAATTTCTTCATTATGTGTCAACTTCCTTGTTGTTTGTTATTCCATATAAAATAAGCTCGTTTATACATAGGCTATGGTTGGTTGGAGGTTAATTAATAGAATGGAATGAGATATAATATTATTTCATCATTTGAGAGGACGATTTATAATAGAATGGAATGGAATGGGATGGAAGAGGAGGTTTTTATGTTACATTTCATGCCATCCTAAATAGTAAAAATGAAAAAAAAAACCTCCGATTTAGGGGGTTTGGGATGGAATGTAAAATGATAAATATAAACTACCTAATATACCCTCAATATTTTTTCATAATACCAATTATATCCTACCCTACCCTAATAATAAGTAAGATAATAAACAAATTGTGTTAGGCGTCGGCAGTCATTGTCGCAGGGAAAGAGCACTGTCGCCTGCCAGCAGTGGAGGAGCATCGTTGCCGGTCAGTAACAGGCACATTAACCATCAGATTTTACATGTTGTGTTATTAGTAGTCTTTGATACAGTTTGGAACTTTGGTCAGAGTAAGACAGCAACAACTTCTTCGATCCCTTCATTCCTATAAACTGTGTGATGCTTTTAGCTGTATATATAATAACTATATGCTATAAAGTTTGGTCAAGTTTGTTGGCTTAAATTGTCTTGTGCAACCTGAATTATTGAGGATGGTGGAAGAGTTGGCCATGTCAGTGAAAATTAAGAAGAAAAAGAAGCTGAGAGGGAAACAGAAGGAGTTTAGATGCAAATGGAGATTGAAAATGATGATACTGGACATAATTCAAGGGTGTATGGCTCAAAGCTATGAAAACCGAAACCTAATGAGTGAAATTCAGTGCAAAGAGGAAGAAGAAGAGAAGAGAGAAGTAGATTGTGCAAAATGAAGAGCTTAGAAAAAAATTGCAGAAGGAAGAAGACCAAAGAAAAGAAGAAATGCAGAACAAGGAAGTGCAAAGTTGAAAACAAAACGGAAGTTTCAAGAAGATTAGTCAGCAAATCAAGTTTAGATAAAGCTAATTAAGAGGCATGAAGTTGGAGCATTTTAATCCTACAGCTGTCAATAGGATTTGGAGCATTAGCTTTGTTCCTTGAAGAATCAAGCAACAACTGAAGAGTGCAGATCCTATTTTCATTAGAAGACAAGTTGTTCACTTTTGTGTTTTGCCAAATGAAGAAGCTTTTGTCCTATGCTAGTGTTTATCCCTTAGTTTATGCTACAGCAAGTTTTAAGTGTATGCCATTGTCAGTTTCAGTTATGAAAAGAACAAAAGAAAGTTGCTTTTATGTTTGTGCTAAATCAGGAAAGATTGTACTAGCCTAGTCTTTACTCATTAGACTATGTTTTTATTTGCTAGTTCTTAGTTGAATCAGCAGGTGGGAGAGCTAATATAAAGCTCATTCTCATCATTTTCAAAGTAAGGGGAGTGAAAAACCATTATCAATACAAAGATTCAAAGACATTTTTCAGATTTCTGTTTTGTGAGTTTCATTGAAGAGTAGTAGTAGTTTTAGTTAGTTTCAGTTCTGTCTTGCATGAAAGAGTGAGGGAAAGAATCATACACTATACACATACACAAACCAAAACGCAAACACCAACCGGAGAGTCATATTCCAGAAGCTCACTTTTCGTATTCTAAGCAAACATATCATTTCCTTATACATTTCTCAACTATACAAACACAGATACATGGAGAAAGCTGCATCTCACATACATCGCTCATTCTGACTACAAAGCTGGAATTAAGGAGGAGTTTACAGCAATTTACATCAAACTTACCTGTTTATGTTGATGCAGACAAGGTGCTCGACCTATTGTTTCACCCATCATTGATGCCCGATAGGTTGTGCTGTGGAGGGGCCATCTTTATTCCTTCGTGAGGGTATCTGCAAAGGTCAAGAATTTATACCTAAAGTGCCTGCTTTTTGGCTTAGATAATTAGTTTCTAGGTCACTATATATCTACCCAAAGTGTCTTGGAATTCTTCTGCCAGTTAGCAAATCTTAGTAGTTTTATACGTGTTGTTGAGTGTCCAACAATACTTCAAGACAAACATGACTTTTCGGTGATCACAACCACTCTTACATATCGTACGAACGATGAATGAGTGAAGACAAGTCAGGGAATGGTTGAAGTGAAGCTGTGTAGGATGGTACATGACTGTAGAGGTCAACCGTGTAAGTCACAAAAGAGTGTGCATAAGGACGTGAAAAGTGAAAGACATGCACAGTCGTGTACATGCTCGTGTTCATGACATACGCGGTCGTGCATGACAACTGTGTGACTCTCTGGAATCACTAACATCCCTAATATCTTTGAAGTTGGAAGGGAAATGGTCACTTACATTATCATGTTTGTGATCATTCTCGAAATATAAAAAAGAAAAAGTTGTAAGTTTTATGTAAGAGTGGCTAGCACACCAAAAAAATGAAGAAAAAATGAGTGACAATGAGAGGAAAAGGTTTATCATTCTTTTGTTGGCAGCTTATAGCAACAATTTGTTTATAAAGAGATTGTTTTTGGGGTTAGTTTGAGAAGGGTGTTGAGATATCAACTTATTTTTCAATCCTAAAAATTAGTGAGACAACTTATAGTTGTGGTATAATATATCGAACAAGAGCTAATAGCTTGGAATTCAAACTCTTGTAAATGCTTATTTGAACTTAGTGGATTTGCTTGTTAGTTTGGCTCGTAGTTTTTCTCTCTACTATGGACGGTCTTCCATATATAAATTTGGTGTTCATGAAATTATCTTTTTCACTCTCATAATGATTTGAATATTTTTTAATTTGGAATGTTGAGTTTTTCTTATGATATCATAAAACAACTTTATGTGGTATCTGAGCCATCAATTATGGAAGGTAGAAACAACTTTATAGTCAAGTTGATGTCAACAAACTACTTTATTTAAATGCTTATAATAGAGGACATATTGTACTATAAGGATCTTTTCAATCCTGTTGATGTAGACAAAGGTGTGAAGGATGATATTCCATGTCAGATAGAGAATGGGAAAAGATGAAGTGGATGTTCCATGTTAGATAGAGAATGGGAAAAGATGAAGTAGAAAACTCTAGGCATGATTTGAAAATGGATTAATATCAATATATTCAACCACATCTATTAAAAAATCAATCCTTTTGAGCTATAGAAAAGTTGGAAGGTCTCTACGAAATGAAGACTACCCATAACAAAGCCTCTCTAATTAAAAGACTTATAAACTTGAAGTTGAAAGTTGAAAAATCTGTGTTGAAGTTTCTTAGTGATTTTCAGGATATAAACAACAAGCTGACTAGTTTGAAGAACATTCTTGATGACAAGCTTCAGGCATTATTCCTGTTGAGTTCACTATTTGATAGTTGGGAGATGTTGGTGGTGACAATTAGATTCAACTTCTAAAGTTATGTTCTCTTTAGATGTAATCAAAGACAATATGTTTAATGAAGAAATTAGAAGGAAACAGATAGGAGTTGATAAAGTGCAAGCTTTTGTGGTAGAAAGCAAGCACAAGAGCAACAGTAGAGGTCACAAAAGGCGTGGCAAGTATAAGAACTGATCGAAGTCTATAGGCAACAAAAAGGTGAAGACAAATCACTATTGCACAGCCTATGATACATTGAGAGGTTTTACTACAAGTGGAAGAGGGATGAGAAAAAGCAGAACTGTCATAATGATGGAGACGATAAGAATACAATTGTAAAAGCTACAAGTATGGAAAACAAAATGTCCCTGATTTGTGTGACAAGTGAATGTTCTAATGCTAATGATTCAGGTTCCAAGTGGTTGATTGATATAAGAGCTTCTTGTCACTTGCATTCTTAAGAGGGAATACTTATCAAATTATAAGAGCAGAGACTTTGGGAGTGTTAAGATGGAAAATCAAAGTTCTATCAAGATAGTAGGCATGGGTCATATCTGGGTTCAAACTAATGTTTGATGTATGCTAATGTTGAGAGATGTATGACATATACACAATTTGAGGTTAAATTTATCAGTAAATAATGTGTTAGATCAAGAAAGATTTTTGATAAAAAATAATATAAGGAAAACAGTGTTTATTTTTTGATAATTAATCAATAGGCTAAGTGTCTCGTAATATACAACTTGAGAATAACTAAATAAAGGCAAATAAGACAAATGATAAGGATAAATAAAAGATATATCATAATTGATTTTAACCATATGTTAAATAGTGATAAATTGTACAATGTCTAGCAGTTGAGATTTTGAGATGTTATCATTCCCCCTTAAGCTCATGAGATTAAAAGATCATGAGCTTCTCTTAAATTTGATGAAATGCTAAAGAGGAAAGAGCTTTATTCATAATATTAACAATTTGAGCAGAAAAAGAAATATGCTGAATGAATAGAACTTTGCTAACAACTAGATGATGAATAAAGTGAATATCAATTCTAGTATGCTTTGTACAAGGATGAGACACTAGGATCGGTGCTAGAAATGTAAATCGCTAATCATTAAAATAGCCAGCTTAATCAACATTACAATAGGCTTGTAAAAAGAGGGAGGGAGATTTGGTGATGTGAATGCTATGAGAAGGTCTAGAGTAGAGATATTGTAAAATCCATTTCACCACGGACTAGTGAATGTCAGTGGGACTGCAGAAATTGAGATACCTTATTAACAGAAAACTGAATATTAGGTCGAGTGAGGAAAATTTATTGAAGAGCATCAATGTTGATATGGTATTCAACAAGATAAGAGAGTGGAATACATGATTTTCAGAGAAGGGGAAGATGGAGTGATAGGTGTGTGAACTAGTTAGATCTGTCAAATTTAGTTTAAAAAAGGAGGTCTTTGGTATATTGTGTTTGGGTGAGACGAATACCAAGAGAAGTGGTGTGAGCTTTAATATGTAAAAAGTGAATAAATGGACCTCAGTCTTTTATAGAAAAAGTAGATTTGAGATCATAGATAATTATTATAATGAAGGATGGTGAAGCACCAATGATCAAGATATCATCTACATAAACTAATAAAAAGGTTGTGTGAGAGTTAGTTTTATGAATGAAGAGATAGGTATCAAATTTAAATGGCTTAAATTTTATATTAAAGAGTTTTTGACTTAGGTGATAAAGCCAGGATCAAGGGCTTACTTAAGACTATATAAGGCTTTATGATGTCTACAAACATAGTGAGAATGATATGGATCTATGAAGCCAGGATGTTGAGATATGTAAACAAATTCCTACAAGTAACATTATGGAAGGCATTATTAACATCAATTTGGAAAATAGGCCAATTATAAGACATTGCCAAGGTGACGATGATGCGAATAGTGGTGGGTTGACAACAAGATTGAAGGTAACTGATTCACTGTTTCTAAGTTAGTCAATATTGTAATAACCACAAGTGTACAACGCAGCTATAGCTAATACTGACAAGTATGGGTCGATCCCACAAAGACAGTGATTACTAGTAATTACCTTTTTTCTGTTATCAGGCCTATGGGTTAATTTTGGATTTTAATAAAGAAAATAAAAACTTAAACAATTAAAATGAAATAGCCAGCAACATTGAACACATAAATAAGGAATCACTTAGTAAATTATCGATATTAGAAATTAGTATCTAGATTTCGAATCCCTTTAAAAATCTTTAATTGATTGATCTTTTATTATGCAGCTATTTTATTGATTTATTAGACCGTGGAGATTCCTATGGTATTCTAATAGCTAACCTTGAGTTTACTAATAACTAATCCTAGGGTTTTCAACCTAATTACTCAGGTTAAAGTTTACAGGATTGCGTTACCAATTTATGAATGCCTCTATTAAGTTTGATCCTAATTTAGAAGATTTATGCAATCCTACCTCTAGGGTTGCAATCAACTCCTTTCAGTTATGGTAGATCTATTCAAACCTAGGATTTCTCAATCTCAATGTATGAAATCAAATTTTGTTATAATATTCCCAGGTCTATTAGAACATATAATAAACATGTAATCGAATCGTAATAGAGCAATTAAAATGATTGTATTAAATAGAAGAATTAAAGCGTATTGTAGCACAAACTAGGATTCATCTAACCTAGACACTAAATAAGTTTAGCTACATATAATAGAAAACTAAATCAAACATAAACTAGAAGAAAAATGGATAGAAAACAAAGAGTTCATAATTCTAAATCTTCTTTTCTCTTTTATCGAATGTTCTTGCAAGGTAAAGGTTTGATCTTGTATTTTGTTGGATCTTTCCACATTCCTAGATCAATATCGTCCCTTCTAAAAGTTCTCCACGTCTTGAATCGTCTCCAAAAGGTTACACCCTTCATTTGAGGCCAAACATGTCCTCTTATATTAATTTTTAGGGTTTTTAGGAGGTTTGATACACGAGAAAACACTTCAAATTGTGATTCTACATAGCCTGGAAGAAGTGCATGTGCATGTACCCTTCTATGCTTCAATTCTTCACTTTTTGTCATGTTTTAGTCCAAATTCTTCTCCTTTAAATTCATGAAGGCAATTATAACCTATAACCACATTTGGAGCGAATTAAGTACCAAATACAACACAGTATATAATATCAAGCAAAATATATCAAATATGCGTTTTAAAATATAGTCAAATATGCATCTATCAGTGACAGTATAATCAAAACCTAAGGTTTGATGATAACCTTTGACTACAAGACAACCTTTATAATGCTTGAGAGAACCATCAGAATTTCTTTTGGTATGAAAAACTCATTTACAACTAACAATATTTACGTTTTATGGAAGAGGAACAAGAGTTTGTGTGTTATCACGATAGAGTAAGCTGAGCTCTTCAAGCATAGCTTAGCGCTAGTAAGAAAATTTGTTGGCTCGAGTAAACGATGTGTGGTTTGAAGGAGTATTTTGGGTGGTGAGAGTGTAATTTATGTACTCAGAAAAGTTATGAGGGGTATATGTATGACCTCAAGTACGTATGATCATAGGATGAGTAGGTTGTTGTGATTAGTTTGCGATATGGGAGGAGGAAGTATAGGGTAGAGGTGGAAGAGGTAAAGGAATAGGAGAGGAGGAAAGTGAGGTGGAGGATGACATGGGTAGATCTTTATAGGAAAGAGATGTTTAAGGAAACATACATGAAGGGAAATGGAAATTTTATTAATGATGGGATCAAAGCACCTATAACCCTTATATGATGAGGAATAACCAAGAAAAACACATTATATAGACTTTGGTGTAATTTTCTCCATACGGGTGAAGTTGAGATAGGGAAAACAGGTAAAATCAAATACTCGAAGATGATTAAGGTTAGGCTTAGTACAATAAAAGACTTTATAGGAGATTTGTGATGAAGAATAGAACTAGGTAATAGATTGATAAGGTAAATAGCAGTGGTGAATGCTTAAGACCAATGAAACTTAAGGAGGGAGGCAAAAAGGAGAAGAGTGGGGCTGGTTTCAATTGTGTGATGAATTTTACGCTTAGCAAGGCCATTTTGTTGGGGTGTATAATAGTTAGAGATGCAAAGGGTGATACTATTGGAAAGAATATAGTAAGCAAAGGCATATTCAATGAGTTCCATCACATTCTAAGGTTCGTATAGTAATGGAGAATAGATTTATAGTGCTGGTTTTAAAGGATTGAAAACTAACAAGGCATGAGTTTTATGGGTTAGAGAAAAAATCCATGTAAAATGACTAAATTCATCCACAAAGTTAATGAAATATCCATAACTAAAGTAGGAAAGAGATGGGGAATGTCCCCGAATATCACAATGAATTAGTTATAAAGGTTTGAAAACAATTCAGAAGAAATAGGAAATAAAAGATGAACACTTTTTCCTTGAAGATAAGAAGCATATGGATTAATAACAATTAAATCAAAGGCAAGATATGAACTAGTCTAGATAGTGTGGATCGACATGGATGTTCAAGACGTTGATGCACAAATTTATTAAAGTTAAAGCAATTGTGAGAGCAACATAGTTTATAAAGTGCAGTGGAATCTTTATTGGATAAAGGCTGCTATGGTAGGACCTATGAGGAGTGATATCTTAGATTTGAGGTCCTTCACAACATAACCAAATGGATTAAATTCAATAACACAAGCCTTATCAGTGACAAATTTTGCAAATAAAATATTAGTAATGATATGAGGAACAATCACTATATCACAAAGATGAAGAGTATAGGAATAAGTGGGAAAGGTTAAGGTCACCAGTGGATGAAATAAGAAGAGTGTGTCCAATATCGATAACTACTTTACTGGATCTTTCATATATTGTAACGGATTTTACGATATGAGAATTTGAAGTCATGTGAGTTGTGACGCTAGTATATGGTAAACATTCAGTAACATTATTGGTGTTAAAGGGAATTGGGTTATGATTTAATTGGATATTCATGGCATAGAAGGCTATGGTAATATTATTTGTAATATAGCAAAATCTAGTTAACTGGCTAAGAGATTTGAAGTACCAAAAGCAACGGTAAACAATAATTTATCCCCATTTCCAATAAATTTGACATTGGATAGATGGTTTATTATTGAATGGTCTTAGGATAAGATGGGTTATGTTGGGTTTGGGTCTAAAATTGGGACTAGGCTAAAGTATAAATAGAAGACAACTTGTACAATTGGGCCTCATTAAACTGCATAGGTCCAAATGGGTTTTGTAAATTTTATAGTCTATTAAAGTTAGGGAAAGCTAGGAAATGGAAAGCAAGAGACTTAGATCAATTTTTTTTTGTATAAAAGACAAAGTAGGCCAGGTACTCGTGCCTGAAAATAACATAAAGAGAAGATGACAGAGATACTTTTGCAATCTTTTAATGAAGGCATAGAGGATAACATCTCTATAGGTGATCTTAGCACATCCAAAAGGTATCGTAACTTTATTTATTACTGGAAAATCATAAAGGAAGAAAATAAAAGTGCTTTGAGGAAGATGAAGAGTGGAGGGGCAGTAAGGCCTAATAAGATACCTATAAAGGTGTGGAAGACCCTAAGCAAACATGGTTTTACTTGACTAGCCAAACTTTTTAATGTAATCCTTAAGTCTACTAAAATGTCAAGTGAGTGAAGACTTAATATGCTAATTCCTCTATATAAGAACAAAGGGGATATCCAAAGCTGTAATAATTATAAAGGCATCAAAATACTTAGTCACACCATGAAGTTATACGAGAAGATGATCAAGAAGAGAGTATGAAAGGATGCACCTATCTCAAAGAATCGGTTTAGTTTCACACCAGGAAGTTCCGCGATTGAAACTTTACATCTCATTAGATGATTAATGAAGTATTACAGGGAAAGATAGCATAAAATACATATGGTTTTTATTAACATAGAGAAAAATTATGACAAAGTACCTAAGGAAATCATATAGAGGTATTTAGAAGTTAAGGAAGTTCCTATGATCGATATACGGGTTATTAGAGATATGTATAAAGGTGTAAAGACTAGAGTAAGGATGATAGAAGGAGATATAAAACATTTTTCTATCGATATTAGACTACAAAAAGGCTCTTAATTAAGCCCCATTTTGTTTGCAACAGTGATGGATGAGCTCACTAAGAATATCTAGTGCTTTGGTGTCAATGTCAAGCTAGAACTTTAAAGGGATATGTTAGAGTTGAAGGGTTTTAAATTGAGCATGATTAAGATTGAGTACTTATAGTGTAACTTTTCAAGCTATAGAGTGGCTTCTGATGTGGAGGTAAAGATTGGTTCAGGAGTTATACTACAAAAAGAGTGTTTTAAGTATCTAGGATCTATCATTTAAAGCAATGGAGAGATTGGTGAAGATATTATTCACAATATTAGTCCATCAAATATATGCATAGTCATAAGTTAACGGTGGCAGAGATGAGGATGCTTTGTTAAATATGCAACCTTACTAGAAGAGATAAGGTTAGGAATGTAATGGTAGGAGAAAAATTAAAGGTAAATAATATTAATAAAAAAATAGAGACAAGGCTTAGGTAGTTTGGAAATATTAAAAGGAAACATCCCAACGCTTAGTGATAAAATACGAGAAGATTGCACTTAGAATTGTAAGAGGAAAAAAGGAAGGCCTAAGAAGAATTAAAAGGAGGTGATCAAGAATAATATAGTTCTACTACAACTTATCAAGAATATGACCATCAATAGAAAATTTTGGTGTACTAAGATACGTGTAAAGGATCTCATATATAGAGATCCTTCTCTTTCCCATATGTCTCTTAAACATTTTTCTTTGAGTCTTATATCTTGTATTTAACCTAAATATTTAATATGCAGTACTTCCCTCTTAATTATTTAGCCTAAACATTTTCTTGTAATATCTCATTTATTTTATTTATTTACTTGTCTTCCTTTTTATTTGTTTACTTATTTACTTTTTTATTTTTTATTCCTTAACTTATTCTATATTTATTGTATTACTTATTTTATATTTTATTTACTCATATTTATTTAAATTTATTATTATCTTTCATGTCTATTTTTATTTTTTATTATTATTCTTTTATTATTTTAATATGTATCTTGTATTACTTTTTCTTTACATATTTTATTTTATATTTCTATATTAGTTATTTATTTACTTAGTGCATATATACATTTTTTTTTTCATGTGGGTTTATTAGAAATAGTCTTCTACCAATTAAAAGTAACGTTACGTACTTTGGAACCTCCCTAGACCTCACATATCAACGGAACTTCTGCCGAAAAGTTGTTGTCATTGTTGTTGTATAAACGATTTCAACTCACCAATTTTAATGCCCATGAGAATTAGGGCTAAGAAATGAGTGTCGCCCTCTCCGTGTCTTTTTATCGCCCCTGCCATATGAGCTATAGGTTGAATGATTGTTAAGGTAGCGAAGGTTGACTCCGATGAAGGTGAGGCACTAAAGGAGATTAATCTTTATTCATAAAACAGAAGTTTCGCTTTGAGTTCTGTAAAGGTGATTCTTATGTTGTGATCTTCTATAGATTTTATAAATTACTTAAATTTTGCAGGTAGTCTATTCAAGGTGAAGAGAATGAGGTCTTCATCTGATATTGAATCTCTAATTGCTACGAGTTCTTCTACAGTAGTGGACACGACATTGAGATAGTCAATAATAGTACTGGACCCTTTTTTCAGAGTGTGAAAGCTTTCGATAAAAGAAAGATCTTGGAGATGCTAACTATCATATGAAGTGTTTTTCAAGTCCTACGCAGAGATTGCAAGTTGTGTAATGCTCGAGCACAAGTCGTGAAGTTAAGTTAGAGAGTGAATCAATGAGGAAGTAGTAAACCAGTTGGTCAACTTTATTCCATTTGATGTATTTAGTAGATTGGTAATCTTAGTTTTCTTCACGATTATGATGATTCACGATTGCAGTTTGTCTACCCTATTGATTTAGCTATTATCTTGCATTTTCCTAAAGTCCATCCGTAAATGGTCTTCAATGCCAAGAGAGTTGCTGGAACTCAATATCTCCTCATGCTATGGTCCATCTCCATTCTTTTTGCGAGAATAGAACCTTAAAAGCATATATTAGGAAAATAATAAGTTGGGCTCTTACCAACTTTTATGTGTAAGATAGGTTGACATTAGATGATATACATTTATTAGTTATAATATAGGGCAACAGAATTTTTTCTTTCGATAGTAGGAATTGCACTCGTTAAGTTTTCATGCAAATAATAATCTATAATTCATATATTTTAGGTGAGTTACTTAACAAATAATTAAGCTTAGCTTAATCTAAAGTTAAAATCCAACAAAATCAAGGAATTTGTTTTTAAAAAGTTCTATAAGAGTATATTTCAAGATCCAGAATTCAGAATTTCTCTTCTAACCACTTAAACTGACTCCTAAACAGTAGGGTAGTATAGTTTTGCATCTTTATGTGATGCTACTTTAATTATTAGACACTTCAAAGTAACTCAAGTCTTTCATTTATAATCAATGGAATTGTTCCATAAATTATAGTGCATCATTTTATAGTTGTAAATGTTAGAGATATAGTAAGTTTGTTCTTGATTCCCTCAATTAGTTTCTTTTAGAGTGATGTCCTTTAAAGCTTGTCTTAGACATTAGGTTAGATAAGAATTAAGATTAAGCTAAAAATTTAAGGCTTTTGTCACGTATTTATCTAACAGTTTCAGGTATTACTTTCACTAAAACCATGACTTATGAAATAGCAGAAACGAAAAAAAAAAAGGGACAAGTTGAAAGAGGAGTTCCAAAAAAATGGTAAGAATTGACAAATGCAATTGTTGAATTTGAGAAGAGAGCTTTAAGCTCTCAATGTAAAGGATCTTGAATATGAAAAAAAAAAGGTATATAGATGGAGTAATAAAGTTGTAAATCATTGAAAAGTTTCTTATTACTCGTCTTAAGACAACTAAATCAAAAATCTCATCTTTATAAATTTGAAGACTTTTCTAAGCTTTATGTTACTAAAGTGGCTAATGCTTTATATGGAATTAAGTTAAAGGATCTTTTAGGAAATAAGAAAAAGGAGACATTAAAGGTTTCAAAGTTTTTTCAAGGATGGAATACAACCAATAAAGGTGATCGTAACCAAGCTAGTAATAAAGAGGAGACAGGACATATTGAAGTTGATAATAATGATAAAGAAAGTAAATTTGCTATAAGAAGACTATTCATACACTAAAGTGTTATTTTTATAGACTAAATATAAATTTCAGATCATGTAGTCAGTTAGGCACTACAACAAAGTTGACCTTTGGCTACCAAAAAATCGATGCTAAAGCTACGGAAATAGTCGCTAATAGGAATTCGCGATGATTTAATTTCATCGTCAAAAACTTTGTTCAACTTTATTTACTTCTCTAGTTTCTACTTCTACTTGGTCTTATGAGAATTGAATTAACTATTAAAGCTTTTTCCCTTAACACTACCACTGTTGGTGATGATGGTGTAGATTTGCATTTTTTTAGGCTCATTAAGATTATATGTTTTTTATTTCTTAGTCATATCACTTTTATCATATGAAGTTGTCTCAGTTAATAGATCACAAAATTAACATTGCAGGAATGTTAGAACAAATTTGTGGGGAAGTGGGATATTTGTGTGCCCTAATGATTATCCAAGATCTCCAAAGTCATTCCCTCGGTGTTTCTGCTTATTTACAATGTTTCTATGTTTTGTTATAAGTTCAAGTTTAAGAAGTTCTCTCTTGTTGATGCTTCTAGTCAGAAATAATGCATTATATTTATATCCATGTTCAAATTAATGTTTGAATTAATCGCAGCTACAAATATAATTAGTGAACTTTACCTTACACTATAAGAAAAATAGGGTTTGGCCACGGAAATTACTAATAAAATATAAAGGTTTTCTGTCGGTTAGCGCAGTTGGTGATGGAAATTAGTGACGGTAACTTTTGTGTTGTCAGTAAATTTACCGGCGAATTAATGACGGTCAAAGTTTTGGAAATCTTTCGGAAAATATAGCAATGGTAAGTTGTGTTCCACTGGTAAATTTACTACTAAATTTATCGACGGATATTGTTATTCCGTCAGTAAATGCACTGATATTTTTTCCTAAATTTAATTTAATTTGTACATTTAATTTTGATTGATAATCTTATAATTGATAATTAATTTCTACAGTTATCTGTTGATAATATTTTGATTTTTTCTACATTTAATTTGTCTAAACAGGAAGTTGATTGATAATATAAAGTAAAATTATCTTAATTGATAAAAAAAAATTATTATCTACAACAATAAGTATCTAATTCATACAAAATGACTTAAGAGTAACAACTAAGCTATGCAGTTAGTGAATGCAGATGTTCTGACTGTTACGATGAAGTGTTGCCCCTCCCCTTCAACTTATCCACCTCATTATGGAGCTAGGGTATTTACTCCATCGACTACTGCAATTGAGTTGCCAGCGTCTATATTGTGCTCTCAAGTTGAACAACTCTCTCATTGAATGCGAACCGCCTACTTGATACAGCTGTACTGATGTGAAGGATTACGAATAGCATGTATTTGCAAATAAACCTAAGTCGAAGATCCTTCCACGACGGTCCCTACCACCCATTGCATCAAGATATGTCTGACTCTCATCAACAGTTTTAGAGTGTCTCTTCAGAGTGCTGAGACTGTCGTTGAATGCTTTCTTGTATTTGAACCTATCAGGAGGCACTGTTTATGTAAGAAGTGATAATTATTAAGAATTAATATTAAAGCATAAATTTCACATACATTAAGTTCTCTACATCGGGTGTTGACGAAGGTCACACCATCATGCTTCCTAGTGTGAGTGTGCAAAAAGAGTTGATGGGGTGTAGGCTTCCTGCCCATAGAATTTTTCTACATCAAAATAAAATGTTATAAGTGAACTATAATTTTCAAAAATTTCGGTAGAGTTTCCTCTATTTTTATAATATTTACCCCTTGTTTAACAATGAAAGTAAGTCAACAACACATCCATATATGGCACCAGACATTTATAACATTCTCATTCTCCATAATATATATATATTCATTCCAAAATTCACACATCAACTTAAATTGAATACATCAAAGTAAAAAAAAAATCATAATATAAATGTAAAGTGTAGATACTTACAAGTTTCTCTGCAATCTTTTAGTGGGTAATTGATCCTCTAGTGCATATGGGAAGACTCTCTTCCCCCAGTCCTCCACATCTATTGGCAAAATTGCTCTCTGGAATGGACATTATCTCAGGTAATGTCTAATACTACTACCAACGGGTCCATATTTCTTTAGATATATATAGAGGTCCCACACCAGTCTTATGTAGCGTACTAAGAAAGTCTCTATAACGTGTACGAGCTCACCTCTCCCATAATTGATAAATTACCACGTCAAATTTGGAATTCCAAAAAAAAAATTTGAAAAAAGAAAAACATATTATAAGTACTTATAGACTATAATATTTATACAATTAATGTATAAAATTAATTTGATA
>JANITX010000007.1:14371300-14382487 GCA_027564395.1 Erythroxylum ulei
TTTCTTACCTCTTCTATATATTTTATTATTATCAAAACATTAAGGAATGTATTTTGTCAACCACCATTGGTCCAACATAATGAACTAAGAAAATTTTGCACTAATTTTTCAACTACTTTTTCTTATAATAATGTGTTAGATGTAAAAGATATTTTTTTGAATTAAAAGTTTTACGAATGACATTGTCAAATAAGTTAATGTCATTTATTGAAATTCTTGAATTTATTAATGTTGCAAATTGTTATCCAAATGTTTCAATTACTTATCAAATTCTGTTGACTGTACCTATAACTGTAACATCAATTGAGAGAAGTTTTTCAAAATTAAAATTATTAAAAACTTAATTGAAGTCATCAATGTCACAAGAAATGTTGAATAATTTAGCTATTTTATATATCAAGAAGAATATGTTGGACAATATTGATATTGATATTAATATTAATGATTTTACATTTAGAAATATGCAGAGAAATTATTTTTTATGATCATTTGTGTACTTATTAGTACAATTCTCTTGATAATTTTTAAAATGATATTATTGTTTGGTTGCTACTAGTACTATTTTATTGCTGCTGCTAATATTTTTGGTGATTTTATTGTTGCTGACATTTGTGAGATATTAGCTGGTGTTATGATTATTTAATATTTTATTAAGTATGTAGATTTACGACTTGAATCACTTACGTATAGATCTTAAATTTTTAATAATAAAAATATGTTTTTAAAGTTTACATATTTGTATATTATTAATTCATTAGGGCCTTTTTTTTTTTACTTTGTTTTGAGCCTATAAAACGTTGGAATAGTCCTGCGGAGCTGATACACCTACACTTAGGATACCATGGGGTAAAAAATTTCTATTGTAGCCTAATACTTTTTGGGGCAGTTACTCCAGCAACTAAGTCCATTTTCCTGTAAGATGTTCAAATAATGATAATTCAAATGTAATTGTGTATGTTTTATTGACAATCGTGCTAATATATTTGGGTTTTAAGCTAGAACAAACTATTTATATGATTAATAATTTATGTTTCAAGTAGCTTATGTTGTAATAAGAATTTGTGGACTAACAATAAAAAGAAATTGACAGGAATTATGTAATGTTGGAAGTTAAGACTATAATGCTCAAGTCTAGACCAAATTTAATTTCACAAACTAAATTCTAGACAACAGAATTGTACAGATAATGTTCAAGTCGAGAACAAATTTAATTTCAAATGCTAAGTTCTAGACAACGGAATTGTACAGAATTATTTTGAAACTGGCTAATTCATTCCAGCTATAATAATTGGTACGTGCTTGAATATTTTTTTTGGTACAATAGAAATAAGAGAAAGACTTTAACAGCTAAACGTAATCCCTTGCGCATCAATGCACAAATGATGACTTAGACCAAGAGGAGGAGTGTGCCAGATGCACTCCCCTTGAATGCTACCCGAGCCCAAGCGAGCTAAGAAATCTACACATTGATTGCCTCCATGAAAAATATGGGTGAAGGTATACTGCCGTGGCCCTCCCAGAAACGAGCGGATATCATATATCAAGTTAGCCAGGGGATGAAATATGAGATCATCTGGTGTAAGGTGATACAACACAATGCTTCCATGGAATCATATTCAATCATAAAATTGTCACATTGAAAAGCTCTCGCCAAGGCGATCCCATATCGGAGGGCCTAGAGCTCCGCTATCATGATGCTGGTGATCCCAACCCGTAGGAAAAGCCCGCTAGCCAGTTGCCTTGGCTATCCCTAATCAGGCCCCCAATGCCTATCAGTCCAAGATTAACCCAAACGCTGCCGTCGACATTGAGTTTCAACCATCTATAGGGAGGGGGAACCCAAGTGACAAGGCGCGATGAGTGAGGGTGAGACTGCCCGCTATTAGCATCAGCAAAGGCATCTATATGATCTCGAAGCAGCACACTAACCAGGTTGATCTGCGCAGACTCAGTGGTTAGCTGGCCTTCAATCACGTACTTGTTCCTGGTACGCCAAATGACCTAGCATGTGATAATAAAGCGGCTAGCACGATGGACGTCCCAGTTAGTCTGGACACAATTGTTTTTGATCCATAACCAGATATGCTGCTCGCTGTAGAAAGTCGCAGGCCATTGGACCTGTATAGAGTTCCACAGACGTGTAGCATAGGGGCAGTCTCGCAATAAGTGGAGGACACTCTCCGTATATGCTCCACACCTCCCACACAGAGGAGAACCACTGAGGCCACGCTCATAACGAATTTCATTAGTAAGAAGGCGGTTCCATGCCGCTAGCCATAAGAACACCTTGTGTTTTTGGGCCGCGCGAAGTGACTAAAGCCATCTCCATCCCCTCGGGCCATCGAGAAATGGTACACTCGTGATAAAATCATAGCCACCCTGAGTGGTATATACTGTCGTGCTGCTCCCATACCATATAATGCGGTTGAGGCCATGTTGAATAAGCGGACGTGGGATCGCCCTGATTCACTCACAATACTCTGGTGGAACAATGCCCTCAATAGGCAACAAATTCCACCCGGCGATGGGGGAGAGAAGGTCTCCAACATGGAGGTCAGTAAGGTCCGCCAGGACGTGCCCTACAACCTCGCATGTGATCCATCAAATAGCCACTTGTCGTACCAAAAGTGTTTGTTGGTCCCGTAGCCGATCCGCTACCCAAACCCATCCTTTAGGAGAGTCAGAGCTTTCATGAGACCCATCCATGTCGCTAAAGCTGTCGAAGGAGTATGGTAGGTCATGAAATTCTGAGCAACCATATACTGAGAGCGGAGTACCTGGACCCACAGACTAGGACGTTCCATGCAGATGTCTCAACACATCTTTGCTAGCAAAGCTGTATTAGAATCTCTGGATTGGCGCACACCTAAGCCACTACACGCTTTTGGGGTGGTAACCGTAGTCCAAGGAAGAAGGGGAACCTCTTTCCTATTATCTGGGTTGCCCCAAAGGAAGGCCCTCGCTAGTTTATCAATCTCATCACACACGGCCCGAGGAAGCTAGGTGGACTGGATAACATAGATGGGAATAGATGTGATGGTATCCTGGATTAATGTCGCCTGACCCGCTTTATTCAAGAGCTTGCTCCACCATTCAGCCAAGTGAGACTTGATCTTGCCGAGTAACCCCACAAAATCATGCTTGCTCCTCCTTTGGGTGTACAGAGGCACACTAAGATATGTCTCTAGGCGATATGAGGAAGAGATATCTAGAGCAGAGAAAATCCGGTCCCTTTTATGTCGATGAATTTGGTTAGGGATAAAAGCCTTAGATTTGGCATTATTCACTTACATCCTATAGGCTTGATAGAACTCAACCATAGTGAGGCGTAAGACTCTCGCTTGTCATCGTGAAGCATGTGCAATAGTAAGACATCATCAGCAAAGAGAAGATGTGAGATTTTAGGACCATTGTCAGAAGTACTAATGGGCTGCCACTGGCCCGCATCAACCTTCTGGGTGATCCTTCCCGATAATGTATCCATACAGAGAACAAACAAGTATGGGGAGAGTGGATCGCCCTGACAAAGGCCCCTCGTAGGTTGAAAGCCTTCCAAGCGTTGGTCGTTCCAAATAATGGAGAGCATAGAGCTCGAAACACAGCCCATAATTAGTTTAATAGAGAGACTGGGAAATCCAAAATCCACTAGTACCCGTCGAAGGAAATCCCAATTAACTCGATCATAGGCTTTAGCTAAATTGAACTTCACTGCCATACCCCCGAGCCTCAATCTTTGTACCACATGGATGACCTCCTGGGTGATTAGGATATTATCAGAAGCTTTGCGGCCCGGGATAAAAGCTACCTGGACTGGATGGATCAGGGCGGCGAGGAAAGGTCGTATCCGTTTAACTAGAACCTTCGTCAGTATTTTGTAGATCACATTACACAGGCTTATCGGATAGTATTTGACTAATAGTCACCGGATTGTCGTCCTTAGGGATTAAAACAAGTAGCGTCTCAGATATATTCCGAGATACCTCCCCACTCGTAAACGCTTGCTGAACCATTTGGATCACAGCGCCATGCACATCCTGCCATAAGGATTGGTAAAAGATAAGTTGAATATCATCTAGACCTGGACTCTTATACGGTTTCATAGATTGTACTGCTCTAAATACCTCCTCCGAATCCACTTGTTTTAGGAGAGCAACCTGAGCCTACGCCGAGAGAACACCATGAGCAACCTGTGGTCAGTCCTGTGTTATAGGCTCCGTGGTACAAAAAAGATCTTTGTACAAGGAGAGGACCTTGCCTGCAATAATTGCAGGGTCAGATGTCCATTTGTCCGTGCGTAATTTTAATTTGTCGATATAGTTTTGTTTCCTTCGAGAAAGGGTAGTGGCATGAAAGAATTTAGTGGCTTTGTCACCGTCTTAAAGCCCTTGGACTCTGGACTTTTGGAACCTTAATAATTCTTCTTGCCTCAACATTGTTCGATATTTCGCCGTTAATTGTTCCTCGAGAGCCATCAAGAAAGCTGAGCATCTAGTGCTCAAATAAGTTTGAATACCCTATAATCGTGCCAAAAGAAGTCACTTACGTTGGAATATATTGCCAAAGATATTCTTGTTAAATAGTTTGGCTGCTTAGGTTACTGCCTGTATAGCGTCCTGCACACAGTGCTGGTGGGAGCCCATGGTTCTCTAACAACTCGAGGAAAGTCCTCGTGTAGCAACCATGCGGCTTGGAAATGAAAGGGGCGTGTCACTGGAGGCGGAGGAGAGGTCTGTAGTGGGAGCAATATCAGATTGTGGTCTAAAATTGAGCGCGGCAGGTGCGACACGGATGTGTCCGAGATGAGAGCTAGCCATGACGGAGTACAAAGAGCACGATCTAAGCAGATGTGAGTGGAGAAGACAGCAGGTTCTTTCCTCACAAAGGTATAGGGTGACCCCTAACAACCCAGGTCCTGTAGGCCACACTCACCTATGCGTGAGTGAAATAGATTCACACGACGCCAATCAAAGTGGCCCCCTTTTGTTTCAGATGGATAAAGATAGTCATTGAAGTCTCCGATAACTAACCAGGGGAGGTCGATGTCTGTACTTACCAAAGCTAAATATTCCCAGAGAGCAGCCTTGATGGAGTTTATGGGGCTCGCATAAACCACCGAGCACACCCACTCTCGCCCATGCAAGCCATGCACGACCATGGATAGACACTAACGATGAGAATGTAAAATAGTGATGTGAAGAGAAGAGGAATGCCATAAGGCCCAGATGCCACCTGCAAACCCCACAGGTTCAACGTTCTCAACCATGTCAAAATCGAGCTGTCAAGAAACCTGGGCTGCTCGGGACCCCGAAATATGGGCCTCCAACAATAGCAAAAGACCAGGCTTATGTAAACGGGTAAGTTCTTTCACATAAGGAACAAAATCACGCTTGCCAGCCCTACGACAATTCCAACAAATGACTGGTTCCCTAATAATATTAACAAAATTTAAGTAGGATATGACTCCATGCAAAAGAATAATACACGCCCTATTATGACATTAATTAATAAGATTTGATCAATCATCATACTCTACATGTCACATAAAAAATACACACAATTTTCAAGGTTCTCATATCACTTTTTTTTAAAGATAAGTAATTGCCACTACAAGAATGTCCAAAAATGTTGCAGAATGTATTCTACGACGTTTTAAAAAATGTCAAAAAACGTCGTAAAATGTGGAGGCAAAAGGTTTCTACGACGTTTTATGTAAAACATCACGGAAAACACTAACATTCCACGACGTTTATGAAAACATTACTGAAAGTTTAGACAATCCGCGACGTTTTGTAGGCAAAAGGTTTCTGCGACGTTTTATGTAAAACGTCATGGAAAACAGTGATATTCTGCGACGCTTATAAAAACGTTATTGAAAGTTTAAACAATCTGCGACGTTTTTAAAAATTTTCGCGGATTGTATTAAAAACATCGTAGAATGTAAAGGAATCCGCGACGTTTCCAAAAACGTTGCAGAATGTCTTCTTCGACGTTTTAGAAACGTTGCAGAATGTCTTTCGCGACATTTTTATTATTGTTTGTATTATTTTTTCCATTTTTTGAAAATCATATTAATTTAATAATTTTTAATTTTAATAATTATTTTTTAAAATAAAAAATTTTAAATCTTATTTGTTTAATAACTATTCAATATTATTTATGAATTTTATTTATGTAATAATTCTTCAATTTTTTTAGTATATCATTAATTTTAATAATTATTCATGTATCATAAGAATTTCATACTTGCAGACAATATATTATTTAATTGCAATTCGCAAACATATCATAATACACTAATTAATTTCAAGATACACTAATTGCAATTCGCAAATATGTCATAATACACTTATTAATACACTAATTAATCTGAAGGTTCATCTATCATCTAACTACCAAGAGTCCTTTATTGAAAGAACATCCATCAAACATTATACAAGTTTGTAAAACATCAACAGACTACTCTTCCAATCTTCGTCAACCTTCATTTGTCTTTCAATTTCTATACATTATAGCCTTCCAAATGATGTGTCATCTTTCGTAGATTCAAAATAGTCTTTAAAGCATCAATTTTATTAATTTGGATCACCATCATTATATAGTGTGTTTTTCATGTGATTGGTCTTGTCTCTAATTAGAAATTGGGCCAACTCACCAAATCTTCCAATGCCAGCATCAATGTCATTGATCATTAAATAGCTCATCTTCCCTTGTAATAGTCATAGAAAATATGCTGAACTCGATTACCATATATGGAAGCTAATAGCTAACAACTAGTTAGAATAATTTTACTAGAGGATCTCACAAAATAAGAAAGTATCCCAACAAAATGTAAAAAGAGAATCCGCAAACAACAAAATGAGATAGAAAAACATGGAATAAGGTTGATGATAAGCAAACCATTTCATTCTCCATTATGTAATTATGTACATTTGATGAGCCATCATGCCTTAAATGACTAAGTGCTTCCTAGCATTCAGTAATGCTTTACAGATAGTTCAACTAGATGGAACCTTACAAGCAAAAATTAAAAAACTGAGTGTGCTTTCTACACTTTATCCAATTTTGGTTCACAATCATCTATTTGACTAGATTTAATTTATGGGAATGGAAGTGGAATGCACATCAAAAAGAGACGAAATGGTAAACAACATCAAACAGTTAATATGCAATTTAGGCTGTGATAGGTGCTGTTCACAACATTTTAAGGGAAAAATAAATTCAAGCTCAATATTATTCAAAAACGAGAAGGTAGAACCTTCTGCACAAGAGACAACTCCCTTATAATCTCCTGCTAACAACCTGATATAGTATACTGCTATCTAACTACTACTATCACTATTTAACTATAACTCTATTGCTTTTTCTGTGTATAAACTATCCACGCTCTTTCTCTGTGACCTTTATTCCTAACAGTCATCCTTCCTGAATGAAAGATGGCAATACTTTAAAACTAGTGCATCTTTTAGACTAATAGAATTCCATCCACGCCACTTATAATTTAGCTAGCTAGTCCAGGAACAGTAAACATCTAATGCTACAAATTTTTGTTCCAACATCAGTCAGCATATGAAAGATTTAGAAAAAACAAAAAGAACAAGAGAGGGAAAAAGAGGTGAGAGTTCAAGGGCCAACACTTGAATCCAGCGTCAACTAAGAAGCCTTGTCAATCTGCAAATTGGGAAAACAATCTTGAATAAGGTAACAACATCTTAGTAGAAGTCCTTTTTATTCAGTAGTAAAACTAAAAATCTTTAAATTTAGATCATATGTAGTAATAAGGGCAACCAAACAAAAAATTAATATTGCTGTAAGTTAATAACCAATTAAAACTTGTCACCTTCAAGCTTCTTTATCTTCAATACCATTCATAGTCCCATCAGCCTCTGCGTTCTCAGTATATCTTTGAGGCCACTGATTCAAATTTAGCTTCTTCACATACAGAAGAAATAGATTCAAAAATCCCCCATAAAGTTGTTGCTATCTTTTGCTGATTCATAACTAGGATCACCATCTATAGCTAGTCCATCTACATTTTCCTTTTCTAGTTACAAGCAAATGTCTTTTATTTCTTGGCTTTCTTCTAGTTTTTCTAGACATCTAACAGGTGATTGATGATCCCAGCACTGATGTTTCGGTATAGGCAAGCCTAATTGTTCATTCTGCAACTTCCTTTTCTTGTTCAACTCAATCATGTGGGAATTGAGTCTGAAATTGACTAAACAACTGAAAGAATTAAACAAAATCAAAAGGTATGTAAGAGTTGCATTCAAACGCATAGGGGAAGATGAGAAACAAAAACTCACCTTTAATTCTCTATTATGAAAATCAAAATCAAACCTTGAATTACTTAGGACCAAAGGAATCAGACGGGAAAAGAATCACTTAATCCACAATTACAAACTATGACTTTCAACTTTCATTTCCAGATAAAACAATTCCTATGCTTGAATATATACATTAAAAAAAATAAGCTTACACAGACATAAGAAACAAAAGATGATAACTTTTCACATCCTCATGTAGTATGGGACATTGCTACATCTATACCATTACCCACAAATCTTTTACGTAGGAAGATCCAACACCACACAACAAAATCAATTTGTGTGGATCTTGGATTGAATCCATCGTATTAACATGAAAACTCGTAGAACCCAAGTAGAAAGCAGGAATTAGTAGCAAACAGATCGTGGAGCCAGTAATCCTAGGTTTATACCGTCTCTACCCAGAAAAGCTCCAAATTTGTTGAACTAACCCAATACACTCATACCTCCTTTTCACACAGAAATAGAAGTAAATCAGACTACCAATTCCATTCCAAAGAAAGATGCTTGTTATATAAAAAAAAACACGAAGAAAGATCACTAATAGCAAATCAGGTAAGCATAACTCGAAGAGGGTAAGTAGAGAATTTGATTGTTCAAGACTAGAACTTGGTAAATCCAGATGGGTCACTGTTATCTGCATCCATTTTCAGGCAAAGAATAGGCCAACCCCTAGAAAGATAGACCCGTTTAGTTCTCACATGAATCCCACTCAAGCTCTTGTTCTAATATCTTTTTTCTGGGACTCGAAAAAGGGGGATCTTTTATGCCCGTGTAGAGCACGACTTAATGGAAATGTGAGATCTATGCTTTTGGGGTAAAGAAAGTCATAGGTAACATGGCTTGTTACCTATGATAATGGAAGCATTACTGTCATCGGCATTCTGCCAAACACCTGGAGTACTCTCTTAAACTGCAATATTAACACTTGATGATGCATCCATTGACGAAGGTAATAACGGTCTAATAATTTGTTTCCGACGACAAACATCTTCCTTAAGCTTTTTCTTACGAAGCCTCTTCCTCTAAGCCCTGGTTAACTTTTGGCGTCCACAATCGCCATCATTGTCGTTACTTGTTGATGAACTACCTTCTCGCAAGCCATAATCATTAGCAAATTTCAAAACCCACATCTGGTAATATATATCCTAGTTGCAATTACCTAAACGAGTATCCACTGGTAATCAAATAACAATACCTGGAATAAGATTCACGTCAAATCCTTCCCTTGACAGGCTCTCAGTTTCTTGCGCATTCTCCCCTTGCATAATTCCATTTAAGAACCAAATAAGTATGCAGTAAAGTAAATTAAAAAACCAAGCAAACGGGAGAAGAGAGGAATAGAACTAGTGCTTGTGATAGTGGTGCTGGCGATGGAGGATAAAGAGAAGAAACCAATTTTGAGTGGGAAGAAGGCAGAAAGAATAAATCAGAGAAGAAATTCGCGAAAAGATTGAAATGTTTTAATTAGTTAAAAAAGGCAAATGTCTTTTGCGACGTTTTGTAGAATAAAACATCGCGATTTCTATTTTACGATGTTTTATTGATAAAACGTAGTAAAAAGAAAAATTCGAACTGTTTGTAACATTTTTTAAATATCATGAAAAGTCTTTATAATTTGTGACATTTTTTTAATAAAACGTCGTGAATTGTCTTATTTTTTTGTAGCGGTGGAATAGATGGGAGATTCATTATTTTTCTCTTTATTTATCTTTTTGTAAGAATTGTTAAAGTTATAATTAAAATCTTATATTACTTACCATATATCATTATATTATATTACTTACCATATATCATTATTTATTGTTTTTTTAAGAATCATATATCATTATATTACAAAATCCATGTTAAAATTATTTGAAAATTTTGTGACACCATATAAAATTGTCAAATCATATAATTTAAAAGAGTAAAATATAAATATAAATCTATGTAATATTAATTAATTTTGAGTTTATAGTTTTATAAATTATTGAAATGATTGACATTGTTATTAGCTAGACTTAGAATCATTGTCAATAATATTAAATTTGACTTTTATCGATATGATGTTCGGTCACAAAATGATCAAGTCAAAGTTAGTGAATTCATAACTATAAATAAGAGAGTTATTTTGTTATTCAAGCATTTGGTGATGATTCATGCATTTCGCAGCGATTAATAAGAGAGTTACCCTTTGGCGATGATATTACTAAACCATTACCAAAAGATAATCCTTTTACTACAATTTCAAAATAACGTCCGTTAAAGGCTTACCATTTGGTGACAATGTCTTTAAATCATTGCCGAAGGCTTGCGATTTAACAACGATTTTAGAAAACATTGACGTCAAATTTTTATTTTTAGCTACGATTTTAAAATTGTCACCAAAAAACGTAGTAAAGGGTTACCTTGTTGTAACGAGGACGTGTTCAAACAATATGCGAGTTTGAGGAACTAAAGTACAAGTAAATACATGACTGGGGAAACATGAATATAAGGAGTTCTTATTCACAACAATGCCACTCTCATCTTAAAATAGTAAAATTGAACGGCTTACATACTGAGGTTGTATAAGTCATGTGGCTTATTACGACTATTTTTAAAGTGAATAACAAAATTTTAAGTTAAAATTAAGGATTGAACGTGGAGCTCGTATGAAAACAAAAGGAAAAGGGAAATTTGCCATTAAAACTCATATAGGTAACACGCTAATTTCATATATGCTATTTGTACCTAAGTTAAACAAAAATTTTCTTAATGTTTTTTTTGGTAAATCAGAGAATTTAATAAATGAATTAAAAGATAAACATAAAAGTTCTATACACGTGTCACAGAGGACACAAAAAGCGCGCGCTTAACAGCATCCCGACCTGAACCCAGC
>JANITX010000007.1:14519183-14533419 GCA_027564395.1 Erythroxylum ulei
GGATGTTTCATACACATGGAAGAAGGTCTTGAGAAGGTTAGGTGTAAGGAGGAAGAAGCTCTTTCAAGAGCTAAATCGCTAGTGAACATTCAATTCAGCTTGTGCTTGATTGTTGTTACATTTATTGCCATGTCTCTCTACTTGGTTTTGTTCAAATTTTATGGAGAAAACATCAAGTACTCAGCCTTGTCAAGCAAAGAAATGATTTTGGAAGAGGAATTGGACGATGTTGAATCTGCTAACAATGACCAAACTGATGACTCCAAACGGTTCATTCATATGGGAAGAAACTTGGGTCCTACTTATATTGAAAGGTGAAAACTATTTTTTAAAAATTTTGTAAGTATGTGTATAGATTTATTGTGTTAAATAAATACACGTACTCAGATCATTCTGTATAGACAAGTGCTTAAAAGCTTATGTTTCAGTGCTGCTTTAACTATATTCGACCATCTACCATTTTCTTGGCTATTCATCGGTTGATCTTTGATCCTAAATCGGCATAAGAGTTCAATTAGTATACATTAATCTAAAAATCTTATACTATGACCCTTGATACTAGGAATAGTACTCTAAAGTTTAGGATTGTTTCTATTGTGGATTGGCTAACCTAAGTTTATGGTTCAAAGTTTACATACAAGAAAAGTTTAGGAGGCCATATCCTACGTGATCACATCATGCTCCTTACTTTATACCCAAATTCATACCTACCCTCTACATGGCTGGTAGAGACCGGGTACTTTGAAGATAAAAGCAAAATAAAAATCTATCAAGCTCTTTATAAGCAAGAATCTCACTTAAAGAAGAAATAATAGCCAATAGGAGAATCTCCGCAAATGAAATGCTTGAATGAGTTATATTATTATTCATATCCCTACATCCTGTAATGCATAATGTTTATAGACAAATGAAATAACTAATCGCCTAAAATGATTGATCCTCTAGCTAACAAAACAGAGAAATAGAAGCATATATGAAACAAAGATTCTCAACTAACCAGTAAACATAACTGACTCCTACATCCTAGGACACGTAAAACAGAAATAAAACAATTAAAACTAATATGTTGATTCACTCTTGCTTAGCACGCGGCTTTCTCCTGGAATATGTACTCAGGGGTTTATCACGTCTCCCCCCTTTGAAAGTCACCTTGTCCTCAAGGTAGAAATCTGGAAATTGAGCAACAAAGAGGTCATATTCTTTTGCAATTGCAGTTCCTAATTAGGAGAAATGGATAGTGAAGCTGGTGATGATGGTGGTAGAACACCATGAGCAGGGCGAAGCAAGGAAAACTGGAAAATTGGATGAATCTGTGCATCTGGTGGAAGTTCCAGTTCATAAGCTATTGAACCTAGCTTTCTCAAAACCTTGTAGGGCCCAAAAACCTAGGAGATAACTTCTCATAGCACTGCTTGGACAGAGATTTTTGTCTAAAGGGAGACTATGCAGCAACACGTAATCTCCAAAATTAAAAGAAAGTTCCCTATTCTTCTTGTCTTGCTGATATTTCATATGTGCTTGAGCCTTAATAAGATTATCTTTTAGCAGTTTCAGCATTGCATCTCTCATTAATAATTGGTCTTTTAATTCTGCATTAGTAGTCTCACCCTTCACAAATGAATATAGAGGTGGTGGGTCTCGGCCATAAACCACCTTGAAAGGTGTAGTACCCGTAGAAACATAAAAACCAATGTTGTATGAATATTCATCCCAGCATACGTAGGAACTCCATTTTTTGGGCTGCTTATGAGCAAAACAACATAAATAGGCCTCTAAGTATCAGTTGACAACTTATACTTAGCCATCAGTTTGAGGATGGTAAGAAGTACTCATTTGCAAACGAGTTTGACTAAGACGAAACAACTCTTGCCAAAAAGAACTAAGGAAAATTGAATCTTGGTTAGAAACTATTGAACGAGGCATGCCATGAAGACGAACAACTTCCTTGCAGAAGATTCCATCCATTGTTTTAGCTGTATATGGATGAGAAAGTGGCAAAAAATGGTTGTATTTACTCAAGCGATCAACTACTACAAATATAGTGTCAACACCTTAAGATTTAGGCAGCCTAGTTACAAAATCGATAGAAATATCTTCCCAATTTTTTTTTTCTGGAATGGGTAGTGGTTGTAAAAGACCAGCAGGTGCAAGAGTTTCATATTTGTTGCACGGACGAGTCAAGCATTGTTGAACATAGAGCTTGACATCCTTCTTCATGTAAGGCCAATAAAACTGATCTAAAAACCTCTTTAAATTCTTCAAATATCCTCCATATCCACCAATGGGGGTTTCGAGTGCTTCAACCAACAGAGTTGCATGTAAGTTAGAATTAGAAAGCATTACCAACTTGCCTTTGTAAAAGAGCTTATTAGTTGACCATTGAAAATTGGAATGTGAGGATGAATCTTTTTGTAGGTCAGAGATGAGATTCTTAGTGTGAATATCCTGGAGATATGCTTCCCGCAAATCAAAATAATCTAGAGGTATAGGCATGATTAAATTAAAGAAATCAGCTTGTTGTGGTTTCCAGGAGAGCGCATCAGCTGCTACATTATCTTTCCCCGCTTTATATAATATAGTGAAATCAAAGGGTAACAACTTTAAAATTAAACACTGCTGAGAATTTGTAGAAATCTACTGCTCAAGCAAGTGTTTAAGACTGCTGTGATCAGTCTTGACATAAAAATGATGGCCAATTAAGTAATGCTTCCACTTTTGGACAGCAAGCATAAGAGCCAATAATTTACGATCATAAGCTAACTTATAACGATTAGAGTAATAGAGTCCCTTGCTGAAATACGCTATAGGATGCTCTTGTTGCATGAGAACAACTCCAATCCCTTCCATAGAAGCATCACATTCAATAGTGAAAGACTGGTGAAAATCTGGTAGCTTCAAGACTGGCGCTATCGTCAATGCATCCTTAAGCTTCTGAAATGCAATTTTAGTCTGTTTATTCTAGCAAAACGCATCCTTCTTAGTGAGATCAGTAAGTGGCCTTGCAATGACTCTGTAATTCTGCACAAACTGTTTATAATAACCTGTAATTCCAAGAAAACCACGAAGTTCTTTGATATTAGTTTGAGAAGGCCACTGTTGTACGACCTCAATTTTCTCTGGGTCAACGCCAACACCTACTTGTAAGACAATGTGTCCAAAAAAATTCACTTGTTACTGGGCAAAAGTGCACTTCTTAGCATGAGCATAAACTGCATGTGAGCGTAATGAATTCAAGAACACTTCCAAATGAAACTTATGAAGATGAAAAGAGGGGTTGTAAATTAAAATATCATAAAAAAACACCAAGGCAAAACGCCTCAAATGGGGATGGAAGAGATCATTTATTACCGCTTGGAATGTGGAAGGAACATTTGTGAGGCCAAATGGCATCTCAGTAAATTCATAATGACCTGAGTGTGTTCGGAATGTCATTTTATGAATATCTTTAGGTTGAACTTGAATTTGATGATAACCCGAGTGAAGATCAATCTTAGAGAATTAGGCAGCACTATAGAGTTCGTCGAGCGACTTATCCACGTTGGGTATAGGACACGTATTAGAAATAGTGATATGATTGAGTTCTTAATAGTCAATACACATCCTCTATGAATCATCCTTCTTGACTAGCATCAAAGGACTCGCGATCGAACTAAAGCTAAGCCGAATGAATCCTTTAGATAACAATTTAGCAACTTGCCTCTCAATTTCATCCTTCTGAAAATAAGGATATCTATATGGTCGTATGTTTAGAGGTTGAGCATTAGGATGAAGATTGATGGCATGAGTATGACAACGAAGAGGTAGCAGAGAGGTAGTTCAGCGAATGTATCTGAGAAATCTTGGAGTAGGCCAATAATATCAGTGACTTTCTGACGCAAACTCCCTGAAGACTCAGTTTGCTTAGTCATTACTCTTAGTTCTATATTAGAAGTTGAACTCCGAGGTACCACCTGCAGTTTGTATCTTCGGCCATCAACCCAAAAAATCATGACCATTTGCTACCAATTTGCTTACATGGTATTTAAGAAAGCCAGCCATTCAATTCCTAAAACCATTTCAACACAAATCTTGAACCTGAATTTGAAGCCATCTAAAAACTTTATTATAGCGAATCAAGGACCCATCTCCAACCTAGACCCCGAATGAAGCGATAGATTCAGTGGCAACTTCAATTTTTAAACGAGTGTTTAAGCCATAAAATTGTGGGTAGAACCACTGTCTATAAGAATAATTACTTTCCTTTGATTCAATATCCCTTGTAGCTTCATAGTTGAACCCCAGTTACTGCCCAGGATAGCATGGAAGGAGATTTCAGCTTGAATCTCTGAATCTTCTTCATTTAGATTCGAAATTAGCTACTAGTGCTCCTTCTTTAGTGATTTCCATAATTTTTAAAGTACTTGCCTTGCAACGGTAACTCGGCTGAAATTTCTCATTGCGTCGATAATAAAGTCCCTAATCTCGCCGTTTCTGTTTCTCAACATCCCACGAGCTTGCAGTTAGATTTTGCGCTGAAGAAGTCATGTTAGATTTTGCGTTCGTTGCTAGTTGAGTTTTTGCTCCAGAAAAAAGTGAATAACGTGCGACCCAGGTGGTATTGGTGTTAGATCGGGTCAAGTTGGGTGAATCGCTCGGTTTAGGCCCACATCCGATCTGAGTTTTGGCTTCCTATTCAATTGCAAAGCTCATCGCCTTGTAAATCGTTCTTGGCTTTTGGATGCGCACGTCTGCCTTGAGTCCTTCCTTCAATCCATTAAGGAAAACACCTAAGAGACAGTGCTCTGGCCAATTCTTCACTCATGTAGATCGTTTACGATACTCTTACACTGTTCCCGTATGTTTTATGCCACAGAGATACTCGTCTGAATTCTGAAACTCTGCTAGACCATAATGCTCTTGAAACGTCTTTGTGAGTTCCTCCCAGTAAAGCAAAGTCCGTTCGGTGTTGATCCATGGAAAGAGATCAAGAGCGTCACCTTCAAGGTATATGGCAACGACGTCGACCTTCGTCTTATCAGGGGTGTGATAATACTGAAAGTATTTTTAAGCCTTCAAAATCCATCCTGTTGGGTCCCACCTTCAAACTTGGGAAACCCAACCTTGGTTGATGGACGCTAGGACGGATTTTTTAGCCACCATGGTGTGTCATAATTGTCCTCAACATCGAAGCTCCGCATATGTGCTTTGCCCCTTTCTCGATTACCGTGACTACCTTCAACCTGAGGAGTCTTACTGGAGGATGTCTTCAGAGCAATCATCTCTGAGTTGGGATTACTCAATTGGGCAGCCATGTCAGAGAGTTGCAACAGGAGCTTCAAATATGTAATACTCCATTCTTGGAAGACACGTACCCGACATCTTGAGTGATGTCTGAGTACATACCCCGCAAAGACAGCATGCTAGAACATTCAAACAATCAAAACTCGTTACAAATTTTTTGAACATCATACGTATATTTAGGAAATCAATAAACAAATTAGGCCCATTTTATTCATAAACATTTTCATTCACAAGTGTTATTATACTCATAGATCAATCTCATTTACAAACATTTCCAATTTGGAAAGTCATTACAAAACAGAATTATTCAAATAATCGAGGTACAATAATTGTGGAATACATAATTTGACACAAAAATAACGAAATACAAATACAGACGCGAACTAATCCCAACCTCCATCTTTGACTCGAATACAGTGACTGGACTCCAATTTGTCTAACTGGAGATCTTTTCTAAACTGAAACATGTGAAAATTTGGGCTGAGTTTTCCAAACTCAGTGAGTGGACCATTCTCATTGGCTCACTCAATCACATAACAAATCAATTCATATAATCATATAATTCACATCACTTCATCAATTCAACATGTTGAATCACTTAAATCATATTTCACATTAAAAAATCATTCAAAATATTTAAATCATATATATCAGATGCACATGCAGTACTCATGAGACTCACTTTCAATTATTACTTTGTTGTGATCGAGTACTCTTTTTTTAGCCCATATCCCTTATAGATACCGAGCTTGTATCAGGTAATGTCCCATATCCCTTAGTAGATACCGGTACAATGACAACTGAGCCAATGGCTCTTATCACATTATGAACTTTAAGCTCTTTTTACTAGCAACTCCGGTCACAACTACTTTTATCTTTCATGCATTTATGTAATGAAATATATCACATTCACAATCACATTTTTCTTCGAACTTTAGTCTGACATTCAACAAAAATATTGAATAATCACTTATTAAGTCAAATTCACATTCAATGAGCACTTCCAATATGTATTTCATGCATCAAACGCCTCGGACATTCAATGTCCAGAATTAGCATAATCACATTCACATAATAATTCAATATAGAATTTAAACAGAAAAATCATTTAAAGTACCATCTAAGTTGGCTCATAGTACGCTCCAGATTAGCATTAGCTTCTATGATCCAGAAACGTCTGGATGCGGACATTTTATCTTGCATATCAACATTATGCAATACACACATTGCACACACATTATTAATTGCACAATTACATAAACATTCAATTGTACACATATGTATATGTGTCATGTATAATACATGCTCAGTTTGACTATTCCAGGTATGTTTCCTTAATCACATCTCTTTATCAATCAAACCTTATCATTTATATGTCTTTATCTTATTCTTAGGTTTACACCTCAAGAACACTTGGTTACTTTAATGTCATAGTTTAATTACTCGTCATTTCTTTTCTAGCATTATATGCTCTCATAATATCCAATTCTCATTCACCTTTAATTATCACATATTACTCAATTCTTTTGAATTACAACTCCTATCATATGAACATCTTCATTCCCATTATACACATGCCTTTGGTACTTTGATAGCAACAATTCATTCTCTAAGTTATAACATCATCAATCGATCATTCCAGCTTTTCTCAAATTTTCGAGTCAATTTTGCATGGTCATTAAGACAAGAAAAATGAAGTATTTAGACAATACATTCTTCTGAAAAAAAATATCATCTATGTCTTAAGTTTCTAATGAACAAAAGTTCATACAATTCGGTTTGGTATTCTACAAGTTATATACAAAATACTTCAGACTGTACTCAAACTGCAGCTATACTCAGTACTCTACTTCAAGCCAATTTTCAAAATCCTTAGAGACAGAATTAAAATTATATTTCTTTATGAAAATTGTATCCATATGTCTCTAATTTAATCTAAACTTAAAATCATCCCATTTGAATATGTACAGATCAAGTTATGGCTAAAATACAAATGTCTGCTAAGTGAAAACACTCTATTTAAGAAATTCCAGCTCACTTCTTCATTTTCATCCTAAACTCATAAATCAATCATTATCAATCCTTTCCTAACGAATTATTATGGCCATGTAATTTGGTGGAGAGTAAAGACAATGTGTGAGGAGTTTACGGTTCAAATTTCAAGTCAATCGGAGGTCTAGAGAAGAAGTTATGGTTAAAAGAGTAAAGGATGTTCAAAACTGTCAAATATTAGTATAACTTCATTGTCACGATCATGCTTCCAATTGAACCTCCTCTATCACAACCGTGCAAGCCCTTAATGACCCCTTTCTGTTACGAATGTGCACGATCGTGCACCACCTCTTATTCAAGCTTCATTCTAGTTTTTCTCAAAACAAAGTTTCGGATCAAGTTTTCATGGCCATTTTGAGAAGGAAAATGAAAGATTTACGCAAAACATTATTCTAAACAATTGTTCCTTTATGTCTTAAGTTTCTAATGACACCACTTTCATGTAATTTGGTTTAGTATTATGCAATTTATACCCAAAATACTACAAATTATTCCCAAACTGCGACAGAATCCAAAAACTCAACTTCAAGACAAATTTTGAAACTCTTAGGGACAAAATTAAAATAATATTCCACATGCAAAATATAGTCATATGTCTCTAGTTTAATTCAAACTTAAAATCATCCAATTTTGATGTCTACAAATCAAAATATGGCTAAAATACAGATGCATGTCCAATGGAAACATTACAATTATCATACTCCAGAAATTCTTCTTTTACTTTTTCCATATTTTAAACTCCTACATTTCATATCTTATGCATAAATCATCTTTTCTATTTCATTTCCTCTTCATTCTCAGCTCATTATCATTCATAAACAATTTATAGTCCATGATGATCATGAATACTAAAAACAGAGCATATACATATACACCTTCATCATTAACTTTCTACACATGTTCAACTTCATTTCCACTTTCATTCCAGTTGTAAATATCACCTTAATTCTTCCCATTTCAAGACAATACAATAGCCTTTCTTTGGCTTTAAACTCATTCTAGTTCATCTTTATAATAGCTACCAATAATCTACGTGATCACACCTAAAAAAAAACATGAGCATATATCATCATGCATGTTTCAGTCAACATATCAAGAAGAATAACATACTACTTACTTATTTAAGCTTCAAGATCTTCAAATCACTCTTAACCCTAGCTTTCATTAAACCACACGATCATCATCTTGCCAAAGTAAAATAGGTGGGTTCTTTATTAAGAAGAAAAGATAGCAAGAACTTTGAAGTAGCTAGTGATGGAAGAAAGCAAGGTTCAACTTTGATGCTTGGAGAAGAACGTGTTGTGAGAAGGAGAGGAAGACGAATATAATGAAGAAGGTCAAAAAGAGAAGAAGAAAGCAAGAAGCAAAACAATTAAAATGGTCTTTCAATATTAAAAGACTCGTGGGCGAGTGTGTGGCATGGCAAGTGACACTTGTTACTTGCCACAGGTCGCCACCTTATGGTTTCTAATGGGTTTTCTTTCTCAACCGATCCATTTGTCTCCAATTTTTACTCCAATTATCTCCCAATATTCAACAACATATATCATTAAATCCCAATGTCATTTCTAAAAAAATTTTCTGCCATTTAACTCTTATTTCTACTACCATTTATCAATTATTCTGCCACTTGACATTTTTCTTAGTTCAAAAATACCCTTAATTCTAGAAAATTCTCAAACTTCACCAAAAATTATAAATCAATAATTTAATTCACCATATCAATTTTTAAGGCAAAAAGATTCATTGTCCATTTCATAATCACATTAAAACAATCATTTATACTTAGAAAATGTCAAATGAGCTCATGAACAAATCATTGTAGTGTGTGCAATATTACAATTCTTGTGTGTGTATGCTAATATTATGCATGAGCATGAAATGCACTTTTCTAATCTCTCATTGACATCTCACATGTACCGACCGTATTTTAGGGTTCTAACCCTTAGTATAAAAATGGGATGTTAAATAAATAAGAAATTTAGAAAACTTTGTTTGTAAAGTAGTATTTATTTACTAAATATAGTTTATTTATTAAAATTGATGTTTTTTTTAAATTGAGTATTAAAATTTTAAAATATTTTTAGTTTATAATTTTTTTGAAAATTCAAATTTAATTATTTTATAATTTAAAATAAATTTATTAAATAATTACAAAATTATTTTCAAATAAAGTAATAAAAATTATGTTAATCATAATTCTTTTTGTAGCTAACATTAAATATCTAACTAATATTTATTGAGTTAATAATAAAATCTTATAATGGAAAAATAAAAAATATTATATTATAAAAATTAAGAAACTTTAATTGAACAAAAATAATATGTTTGAATTTAAAAAGTAAAAAGTAAAACAAAGTTAATATAAGAGAAGCTATTATTGCTCCCATAAATCTTTATTTATAAGTTTTTGTTTTTCTTTGTCAGGAATGCTGATTGATTTTCTTTAATTGGTGGACAATTCTGAACCTATGGGGTGACTTTTTCTTCAATAATTTTGATAGCTAAAGCTAGAAATGCTTTTCTTTTGCTACAAAGCAACAGAAATGCTTTGCGACAACTTTTGGCCAAGTCTTAAGGCCAGACGTGCGAAAAGAACAAAAGATGCATTTCTGCAACTAAGGGCGTGTTTGGGCAGCTAGCAGGGGGCATCCTCATCTTCGTAAATTAAATCATTACGCAATGAAGCTTCTAAACATCGATACGCTTACTGAAACGAAACCTAACAGGATGGGTTTTCGATTCTTAGCCTTCCGATCAACTCAACTGTCAAGCGCGTCCTCTGTCTAATTTTTATTTCTCACCAAACTTAATTAGGAGTAGGACACATTTATTGAGTCTAACAACCTTCTTTTCTTTTCTTTTTAATTTGTGGAACCATGGGAGCTCTTACAAGTGATCTGGCCACCGTAGCCGCATCTCCACCAGGAATACTGGGAAGTGTGACATGTTTTTAAAAATGCTCTTGGATTTTGCATCTGCTCCTCACTTTCTAACAACATTGAATCTCATTCCAACTCAATTTGTACCAACCAGACATAGTTAGAAAGTTTTACCTTCTAACTGTAACTGGAACATATATTACTGTAACTCACGAGTGGTTGCGTGCCTGATGGTTTCAAACTTGACTTTTCCTCTTTCCAATTGTAAATTTCGGTATTCCAAAATAAAATTGAGACTTATTCCTCTCTACAAGTCCCCATTGGACAAGGCACTATGACGCTATAAAAAGACTACACCACAAGTTCACCAATAGAAAAGAAGACTAGACCACGAAGACCAGGTGTCACATTGTCTGCCCATTGTTAATGTTTGACACGGCATAAGTATATTATTTAGATAATAAATTGGTCAGATTTCATATTAAAAGTTCATAGTCATACTTCAAAAAATTGATGTCAGTGATCAAATTCTACTTTGGGCAAAAACTGTATTGGTTCTTTGGCTCTTTTGCTTATTTTTAATTTTGTTCTGATATTAATTATCGCAATTTCGTTGTTTAATACCATAATTTAAAATTGATACAGTTAATTTGCACGATTATGGATTGACTTCGTATTAATTAAAAGTAAATGTTCAATATTTACAATTTATTTATTTTTTATTAAAATTTGCTTAATTTTTTTCATTTGTCTTGGATAAATAAAAAGAAACAATCCAAGCCGCCCTCCTTAGACTTGTTTACTTGCATTCCACACCACTTAACTTAATCTACGCATAAAGATCACAGCCACCGACGGAGGCGGACCCCACAAACTACACTCCTTATCACAACCGTCCATTTGGTCCTGACAGCCAACTTGTCAAATTCCACGTCAAACCGTCAAAAAAGCTATTTTTAAGAAGGCTCCAACGAAACCTCCCATGAAGTATCATGGAACAATCCCCTCTGCTCCCTCTTCTCTTCATATATACCAGCACACCCTTTCTGAACACAAAAAAGACAGAAGAGCTCCAACAATGGACAAGTTTAAGAGATCAAAAGAACTTCTTATCGTGGGTCGTGTAAAGCCTGATGGTAGGTGCAAGAAGCACCCAAAGCACCAGCAGGCACCGGGGGTTTGTTCACTTTGTCTCAATGAAAAGCTCTCTCACCTGTTAACTGCCAGCTCTCGTGGTAGGGGTACCAGAAAGGGTTACTCTTCATCTTCTTCTTCTTCTTTGTCTTCTTACTATTCGTCTTGCTCCGATTCTTCTTATTCGACTCCAATGCACCAGTACCGATATTTCCCAAATGGAAAAGGCTCATCATTTTCGTATTTGTTCGGGGGCAAGAATGCGCTCACTAAAAGTAGATCACTGGCTTTTACTTCGAGAATGAGAGGACATAGAGTATGTGACCATGATAATCAAAAGAAAGGTGGGTTCTTTTCCAGGTTGCTGCGTCCAAGACACAAGAGAACAGACGAAGGATTGATTCATTCTAGGAGCACGAGAGAGAGGGTTATCATCGTCACCAGCTAGGGTTAATGAGACTAGTTGTGTTCAACTCGTCATTTGTTCTTTAGTTTTTCTTCAAAGTTCTCTGTAATCATCAGATCAGAATGTATACTTGTATAAACAGAAAGAAAAGAATATCAGTGAAACAACAAAATCAAGAAGGATATGATTATCAATCGAATGTTAATCTTATCTTACAGCCAACATCGATAGCTGCAGATTATTTCGTGAGTTGCCGTTTCCTTGCAGTTATTAATGTTGCTTATGCTTTGTATCATGTGAGCCCAATTTATACGTTTTTGGAATTCTACGACAAGTCGTCCAATTCTGTCTCTGTCCACCGATAAGACAAACTTTAAATTTTTGATGAGGAAACATGCTGGCAACGCAGGCTACGATACTATTTTGGGTCAATGATATTCCAGTTCCTCTTCCTCGTGGTAGGAAATTTCTTAGCATAAGAACTTCAAAGTTCAACCAGTTTACTTTGATTATTTTGTAGGAGTCCCTGTGTGTGTACAACCTCCCAGATTCCAGGTAACTTCCTGTGCCAAAAATGTTCAAATCCCTTAACTCGGCACAACTAACTTGAAAAATATGTGATGATAGAATTTGTAATGAGCCTACAGGAGAAAGAAAATTAGACTACATATAAGTTCAAGAGAAGTTTTCATCTTAAAATTAATTGGCAATAAGTAGAGTAGCCTACTAAGATTATATGTTAGTTTTCTTTCCTCTCATTCTTCAATGTTGGACGATTATATGTGAGTATTCTCAACACTCCTCGTAACATTTGAGTCATTTTTTTATTTGAACAATCTGGAGAGGTACGTACATAATCTTTATCAAGGCTGAACTTTTGGTTGAGGTCAAATAGGCCTCCTCTTGGGGCAAACTACTGCTAGGTTACTTGCTTTATATAGACTTCAAATCCTTCTCCAGTTGCTTAAATGATAGACTCCCTTATGAGGCAAATAGTAGGTCAGGATCTTCATTAGATCTGTTACCATGTTAGAATTTACAATGGGCCTACGACTCACACGTGAAGGAAAGTTAAACCACACGTAAGTTTTAGTGAAGTTTCATCCAAAAATCAATTGACAATAAGTAGAGTAGCTCACTAAATTTATATCTTAGTCTTCGTTTTTCTCTTTCTTTAAATATGGGACACTCATATGGAAATATTCTCAACAAATGACAAGAAGAAATTCCCACATAATCTTTTTGTTTATTAATTGCAAAAACAGCAAATTATGATCTGAAAGTTGTTAGGGCAGGATGTAATTACTAATTACCGAGATAGAAGTTTTTAACTGTAAGTACTTTTCAGTTATTTTACTGTCCAAAATCAGTTTAATAGAGAGGGACAGTTTTAACATCTTCAAATTTATATTTTTTTTCCCAAAAAAATCTTAAACCATCATTTAGATAATAAAATGGTCTTCTTTGTAACTTTTGTTAGGGTTAACGGACCTAAACTTAACTATTCGTTAACTGATCAATAAGTAGTGAAACCCTTAGATTACAGCAAAACCGTTTCTGTAGCTTGAGAAGAGCACACGGAATCACGCGTACTCTAGTTAGGGAGTACAGATCTTTTGTCCAATATTATAGTGTTTTATTGTGTCTAATAAATCTCAGTCGTTTATTTATGTGGGTCTCGCATGGAACCCACGTGAAATCTGCAAAATAAATAGCTGAGATTTCATAAGACGGAATAAAATAGAGTAAAACTGAACAGAAGATCTAATCTCCGAATTAAGGGGTGACATTAAAGGTGGCTACCCAAGTCTTCCGTAAATTGAAAAGAAAATTAGGGACTTCACATAAATTCCACAATATCAAGCACGTGCAGTGTCGAAGTCAGGAGCCTAGTGTCCTTTCAAATATTATGGGCCCTGCTATATATGTTTAACATTCCGTTAAGGTTGTAGGTATACAATACTCTACTGTTTTATTATATCGCTTAATCAATGAATTTGATTACTGAAAATTGATTGAGATTGTTATGATCTTATTTATCACAAAAGATTTGTCACATTCACACCTCTTCTATATCACAAGTTCATTGAGTACATAAACGACCTGCGCAGAAGCCCCACTAACATATTACGTTGTTTGTGATGTCTTAAGAATAATAGTTTCGGATAATAGTGCTTTGTATTAATTGATGTAATTTATGGGAAATCTGGATCGGATCTGATCCGACCGCAACGAAATAATCACGAAACTCTTCCGTGATTTTTGATTTCTCGAAAATCAAGATCTATTTAATACTACAAAATGATTAACACGAATTAAAATAAAGCGGAAATTTAATTCGTACCTTATTTCGAAGCTTGATTTTCCCTCGAACCGTTTTTGAAACCGATCCGTCTCAACCACCGTAGTCGCACAAGTGTTCGGCCTCTAACAGTATCCACAGACTGAATTGAGAGAACTCTGTAACTCTTACAGAGAGGGT
>JANITX010000007.1:14602111-14622647 GCA_027564395.1 Erythroxylum ulei
AAAATAATAATACACTTGAGAAAAAGAAGACAACTTCCCGAAAGGTTAAGCTCCACTGAAATAGATCTGGAAGTCGTCGCAACACTAGTAGACTGATTCAGATAAACACTAACATGAAGCCACAGCTACACCGATAACACATTCACCAGCCAAAGTATACGCAGCCCATAAATAAATCAATTAATAATCATTGCTGCCCAAACAAAAACCCTTGGAAACACCTCAAAAAAATTCCAGCAACAGTTGAAAAGAACATTGAAAATAACACTGCTGTCTTGTTCACGTTGATAATGGCCTACGGCAATCAATCCATTTAACTTAATAACATAAAATCTCAAGCATGTCCACCGACCAATTGCACTTTATCTTGTAATCAAAAAATCACTTAGGCTATATTCTTCTTGGCAATTCCCTGCAATGATGACGTGATAAAGTTGATCAAGACTTTCTCCACCACTTGGAATTTCTTCACTGGTGCTGTGTTTTTCAATAACAATTAAAGAACATTCTTGATGTTATGCAACACCACAATATTCAACACCCACTGCCCACTTAATAATCCTCACGCACCTACTACTCTGTAAGTCACACACATAATGCGTTATTCAGCTCTCAACATCATATGCGCAGCCACCCCCAATTTTTCATTAACTCTAACAGCTGCTGTCATGCGCACACACACATCTAGGTTTTCTTTTGCTGTAGATAGACGTGTACTTCAAACAAAACAACCACATCTTTTTGTTTTCAATATCCAAAATCCACACAAAATCAGCAGTAATTTAATTCCAATATTTCCATGATGATAGACTCCAAATCAAGATAGGATTCTGTTTCAATTAGAAGATTATCCATGTGACTTTAGAATCCAAGTCATTATCTAATTAACATCTTATATGTCCAATTAATAAATAATGCCAAAATACATATCCTAACAATAATCAACCCAATTATGCTCACAAAGACATAAACGAAAACCATACTCATGATTTTGCGAAAAATGAGAATATTATCATGCCACGGAAATTTTCATTCGAGATGGATCGGATGGGATGCTGATGCCTTGCCTATTAAACACGTCGAAAGCAAAAGGATCTTAGAGTTAGGAAATTAAAGATGAGACAGTGCCCTTCGAATGTTATAAAATGATGAATCAACATGAAAATTCTGCTGTTTCACGTGTTATCTTTTGTTTAAAGTTAAAGGGACGTCATTTATTCTGCTCTATAATGTACATATCCTTATGTAATATGATTCCCTTCCCTGGTATCATCATCCTTGTCTTTTAATCATGTTTGTTGTTTAGAGGAAATTAGAGACAATTTGCACATAATTTTCACCAACATAACATATAGAGACGGAATTTTTGATTTACCAATTGTGAAGCTTTTTAAACATACCCCATCATTTTCTAACGGAATATCTAGTTGAAAGCCAATCACCGTGAAAATGGAGATAGCGTGAGTAACGCAGAGTCAGTGGATTTAGTTTCTAATTTTGACTCTCAGCTACAATTGACTACTGAGAAGCAACGACTATGAATTCTAAACGATAATGCAATGCAATCTGTCCTTTTCCTTTCTTCCAAAATTTGGAATAATAAGAGATGCTCAAAGTTATCGATACATGTAGCCCCGTGTTCCAAGCAACAAGAGACTCCATCCCTCTACAAACGCTCGAAGTTGAAGGTGTTGCTTCCCTTTTTGGTCCACATCCATACGGCGGTGTTACTAAGCAAAAAGTGCATAAAAAATCGAGAAGAGGTTCACGAGCTCCCTCTATCTACACAGTCAGACAGTCTTCACATAGCTCTTGTCGTCTTCTGGTTCCACCAATTTCAACTTTATTCACACACACTCTTCTTTTATCTTCCCAAATGCTCACCTGAATTTAGTATATTTTCATACCATTTTTTTAAGTCATGCATAATACCTTAATCTCACAATTGATAAAAAATTTCAGATATATCGAAGTAACGGAGGGAGGATTTTAATGTTTTTTCAAGTTCAAAGTGTTTATAAATCCTGAGCACATGCAAATTCAATGCCTTGAGATCCACACTAATTACGCAGGAACCATTAATTCATCAACTTGGGGCTGAAAGAAAATGATCAAAGTCAAAGGTAAACAAGAAGTCCATTTAAATTAAATCTGTTAGTGTTTAACTACACATGATAAATCACGTTTTCAATAGGTTTTAGGGTCTCAAGATATAATCTTCCTAAGATTCAGGCTTCAAATCTCAATTTTACGAGCTGAATTTCATTACCAAGAAAACGACAAAAGGTGGTCCTTAATAAATACTACATACTTACTAGTAAGTAGTTATTACATTCACAAATGCCAAATTTTAATTTTAGTTAGTTCCTATATTCACGATCTGACCATAACGTCTGTTTGAAGTCTGTCCGTGTCTCTTACTTACCTATCGTAAATTGTATTCCTCTGCTTGTTTGTATCTAAGTAGAACCCAACCCAATTATTCTCTCTCGCTTTTTTAATTACATGAAACCCATAATATTAACGAAATTTGAGGAAAAAAGTAGCTACAGTTATGGCAAACAACTACCAATACCCGAGAACAGAAACCGACCCGTTTCCGCCTCCTTCTTTCTCCATTAAAAAGGCACAACGAACAACCCCACACAGAGACGACAGATACATTGCTTAGTAACCAAGTGTGATTTTCTCTGCTCTTTGGATATGTCCCATTCTTTGTTCGCTTCTTCACTCCGTTTCTGATCACCATATACTTGGAAGACATTAAGACAGAGCGAGAGGAAAGTGTGTTCTTTGTTTCGGTTTTGTGGAAGATGCAGAAACGGCGGCGTAGAGCGGTGGTGGTGTTGAGGAAGATGATAACTTGCGCCGTTTGCTCAATAGCCATGGTGGCGCTCATGTCGGTTCACCTCCACGTGTTCCCTTCCTCCAGAGTCCCTAACTTTCTTGATCCTCATACGCTCCCTACTGCCACCGTATGTTTCGATTATCACTGTTAGGTGTATTGTTCTTCACTTTCCTCTGGAACCTTCTTTCTGCTGCCGCTTGATGATTTACTGTACCTCCTGAAATTTTTGTTTAATTTTTCTTTGTGGTCTTTAAGCATTTTTTTAATTTATCTTTCTCTCTCTTTTTTTTTTTAAATCCAGTTTTTGAATGTTTGATTGATACAGTATCAGAGACTATTCGGAGTTGGTAAAATGGTCGATTAGAAAAGGAATCCATTTTTCTTGTTTAACAAAATGGATTTGTTTTTGCCTAATTGATTTTTCGTGAGGAAGCTAATTAATTATGATGAAATTGAATTGGAATAACAGAGCTTAAGAGCTGAGGAAGGGCAAAGCTTGAGGAGCGAGCTCACTCCGCCTCACCGGTCCAAAGGGCCTCTTCCCTCTCACAAGGTCTTATTTATTCCTACAACCCTTCAGTTCATTTTATATAGAACAGGTCTTTCATTTTAAACGAAGCAATCACAGATAATGCTAATTACTATGTGTATGTACTAGCGGAGATCTTTCGTTTGACTGTGCGTGTGTACATGTTTGATTGGCTAGAGGCTCGTGGGTGTAGTATGGATGTATGTACTAAGACAAAACAGTCATGCATCTTTCATGTTTTCACTCCTTTAGATTTGACAGTTTGGTGGTGCAACTGGGTATTCCGGCGTCGCTTTGCTATGGAAGAATCCACATAATCGCGGCTATGTCCCCTGTTCGCTTCCTAGTCGTGAATATACTCGTAAGATTTTTGCTTTGAAATATGATCTTGTGTTGCTCCTGATAAATCAGTGTGTACGTGATTTAACAATTCCTTTTCTGGTGGGCATGCAGCTCCTGCAAATTCGAGAGGGTACCTTCTAGTTCATGCAAATGGTGGGCTTAACCAGATGCGAGCTGGGGTCAGCATCTACCCTTTCTTGTTTTAACAAATACTTTTCTTGCTTTTCCTGGTAGTTATGGTTATATCAACCACCTGAATGTTGAAGCTTTCTGTTATGTTTTCTTGTTAGAAAAAAGATACAGTTCATTTCTGCTTGCCTCCTAATTCTTTCTACTTTGCTTTTTTTCTATATGCACCTTTTCTTATTACGCTTTTCAAGCAGTTTTTAGAATTTCCATTTTCATATCCCCTCTGTGGAATTCTTCAAGCATTCGTATTGTTACATACATTATAATCAGCTTGAAAAAATTTATGATTTCTTCCTGTGCCCAGATTTTGGTTAAATCTTTGTTCTTTTCATGCTCCATATGCATCGATTCTTGCTCTTCAATGTCTCTCCTAAATGCAGTTCTGAGTTTCATGACATTGTTTTCATTTTCAAGATAATAATTGATCTTTATTAATATGTACTATTATCTTGACTAGTTATTAATTAGTTTCGCATCTTTTTGCTTTTATCTCAAGATATTGTCATTCTGAAATGCAGATATGTGACATGGTGGCTGTTGCCCGTATCATAAATGCTACTCTTATAATCCCAGAGTTGGATAAACGGTCATTTTGGCAAGATTCCAGGTATTGTTGACTCTCTAAAAATTATTTTATTACACTTCATCTTCTTCATCTTCATGAATTCATAACTTTGTTGTCCACTTATTCTGCAGCAATTTCTCAGATGTTTTTGACCAAGATCACTTTATCAATGCTCTAGCTACTGATGTGAAGATTATGAAAAAGCTTCCAAAGGACATAGTTGGTTCTGCCAAACTAGTTAAGCATTTTAGAAGCTGGTCTGGTTTGGACTACTACCAGGATGAGATAGCAAGCCTGTGGGAAGACTACCAGGTATGTCTGTTGAAACGGTTCAGTCTGTTTTGCTTTCTTGGTCTAAAAGTGTTGTCATTGCAATTAATCAATAGGTTATTCGAGCAGCCAAGTCTGATTCTCGCCTAGCAAATAACAACCTTCCTCCAGACATTCAGAAACTGCGATGCCGTGCATGTTATGAAGCCCTACGCTTTGCACCTAGAATTGAAGCAATGGGAAAAGTAAATGAGTATACATTTTTCTCTTCATGATTTAATGCAGTGTATGTTTCTCTTGCAACATACTTGATGACTATCATTAAGAATTTTTTCACAATCACTGTATAGTTGTTGGTAGATCGAATGAGGTCCTATGGCCCGTATATTGCTCTACATTTAAGATACGAGAAGGATATGCTAGCTTTTAGTGGATGCACGTATGGTTTATCCCCTGTTGAAGCAGATGAATTAAAGACAATAAGGTACTGATATTTGTGCTGTAAGTTCCTTATAAATCAATAAAATGTACTAGACTCTATATTGGTGATTAATCTGCTACTTGCAGAGAAGAAACTGTGCATTGGAAAGTGAAGGAGATTGATGCCAGGGAGCAGCGATCTAAGGGTTATTGCCCATTGACACCCAAAGAGGTTGCAATGTTTCTCACTGCTTTCGGATATCCATCAAACACACCCATATACATTGCTTCTGGAGAGATATATGGAGGTGATACTCACATGGCTGATCTAAGATCCCGCTATCCCATTTTGATGAGTAAGGTTTGTATTTGTGATGACTTAGTCTTATTGATAGTTGTGCATTTCCCTTTTTGTTTACTGCTGTTGGAGTTTATCTTTTGTCAAAAAGAAAAGAATATGTCTTCCATAGATTGTAGTACCAACTGCAAAGAGCTGTCATTCGAAAGAATTCAGTTTCCCCTAGTTTAAAAATGGCTTGTTCATGTTAAATTATACTTAGTAGTTACTTGCTCATTTCATCACCAAAGCTATAAGAATCTTCAAATTGAGTGGTAAAGGGTAATGTTTGATTTCAAATCCATTGTATTCTGATATAGGATAAATTCAAATCTCTCTCTCGCACTTTTAACACACAAAAAAGCCACATAAAGAAACAATAGGGCGTGATACATTTGTGTCTCCAATTGTTGATATTATGAGACATCAGGCGAAAGCGATAAAAAAATCGTATGTGGCTCACTGGCCATCCAGTGTTGATTTACATCCATACATCCATCATATCTTATTTTTTCAGGAAAAGTTGGCCTCTGTTGAGGAGCTTGAACCATTTGCTGATCATGCATCTCAAATGGCTGCTCTTGACTATATTGTGTCAATTGAAAGTGATGTGTTCATTCCGTCGTATTCTGGAAACATGGCAAGAGCAGTTGAAGGTCATCGTAGGTTTCTGGGACATAGGAAAACAATTTCTCCAGACCGGTAATTGTCTCTTTCTGTTATATTGATCAGCTGCTGTGAATTGTAGTTGCCTTTTGACCATCTCCAATTGTCAATAGGAAAGAACTTGTTCGATTGTTCGATAAGGTTGACCGTGGAAAATTGAGAGAAGGGAAAAAGTTATGTTATCTGATCACAGAACTCCACAAAAAGAGGTATGTGATTCTGAAAATTCTCAAGCCTTGTATTTTTATATGTAATTGGTAATTGATAAAATGATACAGATATTTTAAACAATTTAGAGTATGATATGGAAAAGAATCCATTTCTTTAATCAGTCAACATGTACAATTCCGTAAACATTAAGCTAAGTGCAAATTTTTCATTTCCTCCGTTGTCTTTGGTTGCTCAGACAAGGTGCTCCAAGGAAGAGAAAGGGTCCTATCACAGGAACAAAGGGCATGGATAGATTTCGGTCAGAAGAAGCATTTTATGTAAATCCTTTGCCCGATTGTTTATGTCAGAGACCATCAATGAATGTGAACACTTCTCTGGTAATCAAGTAGGCTTTGATGGCTGTAAGTGCAAGTTTCTTCATCAAAAAAATCTCTGGGCCTGCATCAATCGCAGCAAATCTATGAATCATAGTTCAATGAAGGTGCTGCTAGCTGGCTGTGACTTGGCTGGAATAAGGGACAAGGAGCGCATGTATATATATATTTAGCTACCTATACAGCAATACCGAGGAAAAGGGACAATTTGATTAGGTGCAGAAGAGAGAATAGGACAACCGAATCTGAAAACAGAGCCTTACAGACTGGGGTGGGCGATAAGCGATTCATTCATTGGCTATACACTTTAAAACTTTACAATATACATGTTTTTTCTTTTTTTTGGGAGAAAGGTGCATGTATATGATTCATAGTCATTCAAGGCTCATAAAGTGACTGAATCATTATTATTTCTATTTTTCACAAATTCTGTGTTCTATTTCAATAATGTTGTTCGCCCCTCTCCCTCTGATTTTTATATTTGCGAAAGAGAAGGTTTGGCTGTTAACGTGAGGCCTTGGCCATATGTCATGTAATAAGTAACCCGTGAAATGTTGAACCAGAGTTGACCAAAGTGCCTAAACCCGAACGACTTGATGGGCTAATCCTGAAATTGAATGGGTCTGAGGCTATCAGCTTCACCCATGAACGTTTACTCCTAGAATTTAGAAGTTATGCCCGTTGTTATCATCTTCGATCCTATTGGCAACCAGCAAGCGGTCATTGGTGAGAGCATTTCATGGATAGCGAAATGGGCGGATTTTGGATTTTACAGATTTGTAAACGGGATGCATAGAAATCAAACCTGCAACTGGATTGGGAATAAAACTTTTACAGTGGATATACCCAATTAATGTACTATGAAACCTGATTATGAGCTGGACTTGGAATAGAAAACAACCAACCAGATCAGTGGATGGATGGCCCAATTGGAGGAAACTTGAGGATCAGGAAAAGATAACACAAATCTCAGTGACAAACATGCGCACTCCACGACCATAGGCTCAACATATCTGCTCTTTTGCTCTTAACTTTCACTAACTCCAAGCTCCTCTGCGTTACTGTTTTTGTGGCGGAAAGCAGTAGTCGAAGAACAACATGGGAGTTTCTTTCTTGTCCACAATGCCTTCTCTCGTTCACTTCCCATCTCTTGGAGCTACCACTCGATGTCCCTCCCAATCCCAGACTGTGAGTTTGGTTCCCTCAACCTTCTGCATTATAGAAATGTGGGCAAGTTTTCTGGTACAAGTTATATATAAATACTTCTGCTTCTCTTTATATGAATGAGAATAGGGTGCTATAAGGTGCAGTAAGATTGAAACTGATCTCTCTAGCGGAACCGGAGTCCGGCGTAGAGATGTTTTGAAATGCTTCTTAAGTGCCTCCATCGGTATGGTAAGAGACACTTTTTTTTATTACTGAAAAATCAATTAGTTATATCCACAACGTTGGCAAACTCGAGGCCATAAACACAACTTTGCAAGAAAATTTTCGTATACAATGTGACCATAAATGTATCTTTTTCTTTTATACTCTTTCCTCTTAACTCATGTAATAGCTTGGTCAAGCAGGTTGATGTAAGAAACCTGTATGACCATGTAAAAATTTTCTTCAGAAAACTCAGAAATCCAATTTGGAATGATATGATGATGAGTTTTTGCCAGTTGTGATTTGATCATAGGGAATTATATCAAGCTCAGGATCATTTGTCGAAATGGCTAATGCCGCTGACATCATCCAACGTAGACAACGCTCTGAATTTCAATGTAAGTGCTTCAAAGATTAGCTTTCCATGTTATAAGACCAGTTGGAGTTCTGCCCAATTTCCTTTTCTTTCCTGCAGCAAATATCAGGCAGACCCTTTTCACAGCAATAAAGGTAAGCGATAAGATCCTGTCTGCAAGTCTTGATTTATCTCACCATCCTTGCCTTGTGCTTTAAATTTCGCCGTTTATACATAAATCTCAGGGGAAACCTGAACTCCTCCCATCTATACTTCAATTAGCACTTAACGATGCTATGACTTATGACAAGGTCAGACAAAACATTTACCTCTCATTGCAGTGAAAAAGAAAAACAAAGTTGAAAAGAGAACCTAATACAGTGACCTCCTTTGATTAAGTTTGCAGGCTACAAAATCTGGTGGTCCAAATGGATCCATAAGATTCAGGTATGTATTACATACAAGGAATCAGATGTTTAATTATGTATCAAATTTATAGTTTTTCTCTTTTTAACAAGTTCTGAGTTGGTCCCTTTTACGTTCATACTATAACGAAAGTTGGTTTAGTATTTCAGCAATTTTCACCTTTTTGGTTCCTTCTTGATTGCATGAAGCTCAGAGATAAGCCGGCCTGAAAATAAGGAACTCTCTGCAGCAATGAATTTGTTGGAGGATGCAAAAAAAGAGATAGATTCATATTCCAAGGGTGGACCCATCTCCTATGCAGATCTTATCCAATTTGCAGGTTATTTTCTCAAGTTCGTTTCGTGTTCCTTGTTACAACGTTGTCAGATGAGGCAATTGCATGAAGACAATATGAAGCGAGTTAGTTCCTTGATTTTTCTTATTCTTTTCAGCACAAAGTGCCATCAAGGCTACATTTCTTGCTTCTGCCATTCGCAAGTGTGGTGGTAATGAAGAGAAGGGAACCTTACTATACACTGCTTACGGTTCAAATGGACAGGTTTTTTTATTTTTTCATTTGATTGGGTTATAATGCAGTTGTATAAATTGCAGCTTTACGTATGGAAATTGCATCCTGTAGACTATACTAGAAATTGTTGCACCATACTTAAAGACTACTGGACGAGATTTGCTTGGTGTAGCACAAAGAGGTGCCAACATATAACATGAATATTTGATTCATCTGCAGTGGGGTTTGTTTGATAAGCAATTCGGGAGGACTGATGCCCCAGAGCCAGATCCAGAGGGGAGGGTCCCCCTTTGGGAGAAAGCAACTGTAAAGCAAATGAAAGACAAATTTTTAGCAGTTGGTTTTGGTCCCCGACAGGTATGTTCTGAGTTGTTTCAATAGAAAGAGAGCACATGTTGCCTACGCTGCAGAGATCTTGTACCAACAATAGAAAGAGACGCATTAACGCAACTGATCTTGCTCTATTCTTGCATTTCATGGTTTGCCAGTTAGCTGTAATGTCTGCATTTTTGGGTCCTGATCAAGCAGCTACTGAGGCTTTACTGGCTACTGACCCTGATGTTGAACGATGGGTTGTCAAGTACCAACGGAGTCGGGAGACGGTGTCACAGACAGATTATGAGGTCTGTGCTATAATTGCTGAGAGGGTGCGCAGATCACCTAGTTTGTAGAAGCATTTGTGTCCTAGTATTTGCTTTTGATGAATTGGTTACATTTTTCTTATTCTTTGTGTGCAAATGGTTTCCATTTCAGGTTGACCTGATAACTACAATCACTAAATTGAGTTCCTTGGGTCAACAAATCAATTATGAAGCGTATACCTATCCCGTGCGAAGAATTGATGTTACCAAACTGAAATTATAGAGGAAGCAATGGGCACTCAAGGATCAGCAATCTTCGTTTTGCATTTTTTTGGCATATCAGCAATCTTCGTTTTGCATTTTTTTGGCATAGTTATGCTGCGTTAGACTCTGTAAACAGCAGTTACCTTAAGGTAATTTTCTCAAGTATTGCATTAGATAATTGGAGATGGTATAAATTACTCTACACTAACCAGAGTGCATTCCTGTGTCCCTAATTCCAATAAATCTGGCAATAGTTAAATTTTCCTTTATTTGCATATGTGTAACAAAGTGGCATACACAAGACAATAAACAATTTATTTAACCTCGAATGTTGATGTTATCTTCAGTCTACGCCACCTAACAACAGTCATATACATCTGCCAAGCGTATTATCCAAATGTCAAGACAAATGCTTGGATTCTCTTGACCTTTCTCCCGGGCAATTACTCTTCCTCAACGTTGTCACTAAAGGGCAGTGTGCTTCTCTGTAACAAAACAGACCTTGTATTTCCTTGCCGCCCTCAGGTCGTAAATCCTCCCACTGCTGATAAGTGGCGAAATGTGTAAACAAGTGAAATCATCCAAATGTGCCGTCCATTAATGATTCCCAGAACAAAGCCAACTAAAGTGATCCAAATTATCCCCTTGCGGATTTAGGAACTATAGACTCCAGCCCACCCATGAATGGTCTCAACGGCTGAGGGATAATGACACTGCCATCTTCCTGCTGGTAGTTTTCCAGCAGGCAGACTATCATACGAGGAACTGCACAAGCTGTTGCGTTTAGGGTGTGGACAAAAACCGGTGGAGCAAGGTTGCCTTTTCCCTTTTTAGGATTCGTTGCAGTGGGTGTTGACGGGCGATAGCGGATTCCTAATCTGCGACTCTGGTAATCAGTACAATTTGATGCACTTGATATCTGTCCCGTAGGAAATCATGATGTCAAACACCAAAATTGAACAACCATAAAGATTCTGAGTTAAAAGGAAGCGTTGCAAACCAAATAAAAGGGAATGTCTATAGACAATGACAAAACGAGTTTCAGAAAGTAAGTGGAACAAATTTAAAGGTGTCTTAGTTAATGGAAACTGACACAAGTTTAATACCTCACCATACCGTCCCAAACCAGGCATCCATGCCTCCACATCAAACTTGCGGTAAGCAGGTGCACCTAAATCCACAGAGGCCATATCCAAAGTTCTGTAGGGAATATGAAGATTAAAACAAGTGAATGGAATCATAATTAGAATCAAACAATCACCCAAGAATTACAGAACGACCAACTTGTAATGTAAACCAAGTGATGAGAAGAGGTCTTCTTCAATCTTGATGAGCTCCTCGTGGTAGAACTCACTCTCCTCTGGTTGACAAAATATGAACATCTCCACCTTGCTGAATTGGTGGACACGATACAGACCCCTGTTCCAAATGGCAACATCTTCATTGTTCATCCAGGCATTTCTAACACAATATTTGAATACATCGATGGAAAACATAAACCAAATACATAAGGAAAAAGCTAATATTCAAACAAGTAAAAAGCTCACATGAGTGAGTAAACATATGTGCTTTATGTGCCGTAAGTCTCGGTACAAGTTAGATTCTAACATCTATCTTGACCATAAATACATCCACATAAGTAATTTTTTATCAATAATTCTCAAATAACATCGTATCTAGTAAGCATGTACTTATTAGCAGTTATTTTGATACCATTTACGAAGATAAGTTTCGGTTAGTTCATCATCAGCAGGAGCAGTTATTATTTCCTTTCTGATATGAACAGAATATATATCAGAGGAAACTCTTGTAAAAACAATGCACGGAAGTTACAGAATATAAACTTCTTTCTGCATTCTTTGAAAGAAGATTTCAAGTTTTTATAGAATTGTTTAGTACTGAAGTTCATTGCAGATAAATCCAGTGCAGAAATCCTGTATAGCCAAGAGCAAGAGCACTAACACTCATAAATATGGAATTGTACCGAATGCGACTTTGGCCTCTATTAACTAAAGACCTTATCATGGTTTGTGGGAAGGAAATCTGGAATAGGACCTCAGTCATCCTAGTGGATGTTCCCAAACAATAATGCTGGACACAGATAATTCACAGGACGCCTTTGGCCAAAATTACAAAAACTTAAAATATACCCAAATTAGCCAGATATTACCTGGTTGCAGTGCCTGCAGCACCTGCCTCTGTACGGAAGCAATGGGAAATGGCAACATATTTCAAAGGTAGTTGTGACTCAACAAGGATGCTATCCATATGTATTCCACCCACGGGAATCTCAGCCGTGCCTATGAGGCATTGGTCACTATATTCAATGGAGTAAACCTGTCAATCATCTGAAGCAACTAAGTACGAAACAATGAATTCACCTGTCAATCATCTGAAATAACTAAGTATGTAAAAATGAATTCAAAGACCAAAGCTTTATAGTGGGCTCAAGATAGGGTGCAATAAGGAGAAAGAGAGGCTAATCCCTATTTTCGGTTGAACATTAGCCCATTAGGCTCCTATTTGTATCAAAAAGAAAAGACCAGAGTTCCATAATATACAACAAAAAGGAATAACACAATCTTTCAAAGGATGTGCCCTTTGCTTGCTGGTAACCTGGGCTCTGAAGCAATTTTCATAAAGGATGCAACCAAACAACCAAATATTTGCAATCAATTCCCAAGCATAAGTTTGGTCCATGTGTGCCCACCATACGGTGCAAAGTTTCTCAGCTTAACAGTTGAGATGTTTGAGTTACATAATTATTGCAAATGAACTTAGAATCAATTAGTGATTCCATAAAATAATGAGCCAGGAAACCAACCTGTGTATTATCTCCTCGAGGTTGGAAGCCACATTTTTCAACAACTGAGGATCTTACAATCTCTGGGGTTGTCAGAGGTGTGAAGCCCCTTTTCATGACTTCTGACAGAGTCCAGTTGATAAGGGCCATTTCTAGCATAACTGCTTCATTCTTGAGATAGTAGAATTTCGATCCACTGACCTGCTCAGCCAGAAAAAGTAATATGCATACTGATCAGAAGCCAATCTTCTTATGCAAAAACCAAAACTAAAGATTCCAGGGGCTGATCAAAGCAATGGAATAATAGAGCTCTATTGAACAATTACATACACATATTGAAAATAATGACACCATGAATGTATTCAAAAGGGACAATGATGAGGCATGTGCTTGTTTTTCTTTTCTGCTGCACCAGACAAAGTTTGTAATTATTCCTGAGGAACGTCAGGTTAACCAAACTAAATTACAGATGGCGTATGTTAGAGAAAACAGCAAAATGCTCTCCTAATTGAGAACTAGTGAATCCTGCAAAGAAGATGGCTTTTGCTTTGCATGAACATAAGTGATAAAAAAATTCAATAAGAAGCCATCTAGGTCATTATATAATCGAACTTGTTACCAAAACTGGAGCTTGTTACCAAAACTGGAGCTTTAGTCTATAAGTAACCTACATTAAATGCTTTGGTACCATGGATCCAATAGATGCGGTAGCACCTTAAATCAGATAGAAATAATACCTCGGCAGCTGAATCAAAATCAAAGAGGTCCAACTCTTTGCCAATTTGAAGATGGTCCTTCACAGGAAAACTGAACTCACGTGGAGTACCCACCTACAACAGAACAAAAGATGTACCGCATTGCATAATTCTTTCAACAACCACAACCACATCTGCATGCCCAGAACACACAGCGAGAAGTGATCGGTGGTGTTACCATATTTCTAACTGTGGAACAATCTTCATCCCCGATGGGAACATCTGGATGTGTCATGTTAGGGATGCATTGCGCTTCCTGCTGAAGTTCATCAGTGACTTTGAGCAGGTCTTCTTCCAAAGTCAGGAGTCCTTCCTTCAGATTCTTTCCTGAATACAGAACAAAGATAACAAATTTTGAGCTATTAGGAGATAAATAAGAAGAAAAACAAGATTAAATCTTCCAGTAATACCTTCCTCAACGAGTTTTTGACGCTCTGAGGGTTCTAATTTTCCTTTCATCTTATTGGAAACCGCATTCCTTTCTTCCCTAAGCCGTTCAACTTCCTGTTAGACGGGAATCTGAAATTAGATGAAATGCAAATTAAATCATTTCCTTCTTTCCTTTTTATTTATTTTCCCGAAAAGGAGGGACCTTTTGGAGGGACAACATTTGGTCATAGAGGCGAAGCACAAGATCCAAATTAGCAGCGGAGTTGCGATTCTTGATGTTGAGAGCAACAGCATCTTTATTATTTCTTATCCACTTGAAATCTATTGCTGCTTTCCATTGCACCTTCACCACTAATATTTTTAACTCAACTCAATGAAGCTCAGAACAAAATTATAGATTAAGAATAAAAGGAAAGCGATAAAATTCAACACCTCTGCTGTCCGTCACTGGAGCCGCTTGAAGAGCAGCAGCAGTCGTAGAGAATGCTCGAGGCAGACGTTGACATGGTGGAGAGTATCTGTGGCGCGAAAATGAAATAGGGACAAAGGTAGTGGAAAGCGATTTGAAAATGAAGCGCGAGGGAGAAGAAGATGAGGGAGTGGTAGCTAGTTTCAGGGTCTGCAAGGTTGTGCCACAATAAAACCCCATCTCTTATATTTCGCTGATGCTGAGGTACGGTGCTTCGTGTCCTGGGTAGACTGATTTATCAAATACATATTGATTTATATGAATTTTGTTTTGGGCTTATGAAAACCCTCACTCGACCCAGTCTTAACCTGAAAACTCCCACTTAATCCTCCTAACTTGGCTTTAAATATCTAAATAAACTAATCTTTTTTCCCCCTCCATGGCTCCAAATCAAAAGATCTTCCCGAAGAAGATGTACCATTGCTGAAATCATCTCTTGTCTACTTCAATCACCACACTACTACTATGAACTTTACTCATTCATCTCCATGTCCTCTTTTCAAAACTGCTACTTCTCAAGTCTTCGATCGAATTGTCCTTTCACTTGCATTGCATTGTTGTGGATTCCATAATGCGGAATTTCTATTGCTAATCATTTATTCTTTTCATTTTAGCTATTGATAGTTTTTTCCTTTGTTATCATTTACTCTTACTAGTCCATGCATGCCATTAAACTCTTTAATTATCTTTTGGTTGGAATTCCAGTCATTTGTATGATTTTTTATATGATTCTTTCATCTATTACTTTTATCAAATACAAGGTTGACTTGATTGTATAGTCAACCTACTTTTATCAAATGTTTAAAAACAAGGTTGACTTGATTGTATAGTCAATCGGTTGACATTAACGTTTGCAGGTGAGGTTGGGAATGAAGTCAACCCGTGTAAAATGAATCTTGAAGAAGTTGGAGTTCAAAAACTTATAAAAGGTATGTAAATTTGGCATCTTAATTGTTGGGTTTAAATATTATATTGTGTTTTTTGAAATGCAGATCATATGTATTGTGTTTCCTTTTTTTTTTTGGTTTGAAGGTTGGTTTTTCTTCTCTTTGGATTGTTGCAATTCTTCTATAATAGGCGATTCTAGCTACTGTCCTTTCCATTCTCTTTGGATATCAATGGTTTTGCATAGAACATCCAAGGTAGATTGTGAATGACATAAGACAAGTCCTTTCTATTTATGTTTTAAAGCAATTTCGATATCAAGTTCAATGCCAAAAGATTCCAAAGAATGTCCTAAGTGGGCTAGAAATTGTCCAATTTTATTCTGGATAGCCCATGTTGTGCTCTATCAAAATTGCTATATTCAGAAGCCACCACTTTGATGCTCAACCAGGGTAGAACTGACTTTTAGGATACCATATATAGATAATAAACACATAGCCATCCTTTGCAGTAGTAACTAATGTAAGATTGTCTTTATTTTTAAGATCATGCCTAAAACAAATTACAGTCTTATTACTTCCATACTGGAAATTCTTAAATTTTAGGATTAATTTGTAGCTTTAAATCTCTTAAGATCTAGTTAAGTTGCCACTCTACATCTTAGTTTCAGCACAGAGATTAGGATCATATGAAAAATTATCCTTCCTAGTAGCAATCGTTCAAATAAGATCGGTTGCTTGGTTTAAAACTAGGAAATATAGAGTCTTTGTAACAAAATTCTACTTATCGTCTAAGATACCTAAACTTTGACATTAGACAATCTCATAATTAAAAGGTTGGATGTTTACCACTAATGTCAAACTTTATGCTTCTGCTAAAATTTTCTTTTTAATTTTTTCTCTTCAACATACCCAACTTCATAAATCACCAGTTGGATCTTCCATTAATGGCTTTCAAAACCCAAAAATTGATGAGTAACCCCAGTGAAAGAACATCTTGGAACTCCCAATAGTTATTTAGCACCATTTTTGAGTGGTCTAATGCTTCTCTCAACAAAAATTGGGAATCCTTAAAAAATAAGAAAATGAAGTACCATGCCACTAAGAGAAAATAAATACTTGTACACTTTAAGAAGAAAGTTTTTAGTGGTTTCATACAAAAAAACAAAATATATAGACCCTAAAATGCATTTCTTTATACATTTTAAATAGTTAAATTCGTTTAAAGAATTGACAAAAGTTGAAATGTTCTTCCATTTATAGGCTATTATACTTTAAAAGCTAAAATGCTATTTAAAAAATTGTTACATATATTCTTTAGAAGTTATAGCATATTTTGATGATGTCACTTCTTATATCTTATAATCAAAAGGCATGTTTGAATTTTTAAATCATATTTGTTTAAGATTGGTTGGATTTTTAATTAAATACTTTACAACTTTTTTGTCTTTCTTATTTGACAGACCTTAGTGTTGAGTTTCAATTTTAGTATAGTGTTACCTTCAAACCCTACCATGCATTATGAAGGAGGAAAAATATATAATTTTGGAGTAAAGTCAAATCATTTGACGATGCAACAATTTATATATACAGCAAGAGAATTACACTATGGAGAGCTTGGAGTTTTCAGTTATAAATTTCCTCAAAAGTCTTTTGAGGATGGCATTAGAAACTTAAGAAGTGAGACTCATATCATTGACATGATTAATTTAATTGAAAAGAAAAGCTACAAGATTGTGGATGTACTTTTAGATATTTTTGAATATACCTTATTGAGAATGAAAGAAATTTAAAATAGGCTGAAACAAGTTGGTTTTGAGGATGTAGACTGTGATCAAGCTACTTGCGAAGTAGGTGAACAAGTACTTCGAGTTATTGGTAGGGTGAACAAGGTGATTATGATGTTGTAAAGGGTTAACCTACTTTTAAGGAGGGCAAAAGCTTGACACAAATGATGTAGATAATATTGAATTTGATGATCTAACATATAAGGGTGAGAAAGGAGAAGCTAATGATTTTGATAATTCTAGTTCATTTGATTATAAGGATATATTTGATGAGGTGGTCAATGAAGAGGCTGTGAATAAGATTCTTCATGGTGGTGTACAAGATATCCTAATAGATAATATACTATATAAGCATAAAAATTCAACATATAAAGATTCAGATGAGTTTAGGAAAGTGGATAATAATTGAGAAAAAGAAAGGAGAAGAAGACCTAAGTTCTCATAATTTAAAGTAAATAATGATATGTTGAGGCCAGTTGATTTAAAGGTTAGTGTGTTATTTGATTCGGTGAATTTATTTAAATAAGCTCGAGTACAGTATCATGTTGAGAAAGGTTTTAATTATCAATATGTCAAAAATAAAAAATCTAGAGTAATTGTTGTTTGTTAAAATGATTGTAGGTAAAGAATACATACTTCTTCAACACAACATAGGATTGCATTTCATAGTAATAGTGTGGTCAATAATACTAGAATAAAAATTGTAAAGCACTTAGGATTACAAAGAAATACATCCCATATTTGAAAGGTTTCCTTATGTAAGATATTATAAGGCTTAGGATGCACTTTTAAGGGACTTGAATGTTGAGATTACAAATAAGAAAGCATAGAGCGAGAAGAACTTTATATTAGAATATTGGTGAGTAAAGAGGGAAAGCAATTTAAAAAATTGTGGAGTTATAGATTAGCTATATTGAAGTATAATCCTATAGTGATTTTATACTAACCATATACATATTTTGGATGCTTATAAAAAGGGTTTCTTTGTTGATTGTAGGCCTATAATATATATCAATGGTTGTCACTTTAAGGGCAAGCATAAAAGGTAATTACTATCACACATCGAACTAGATGCAAATAACAATATATTTTCATTCAAATAGACTATTGTTAGAGTTAAGAATCAAGTCTCATGGAAATGTTTTCTTGAATGTTTATAAGAAGATATCAAATACTATAAGGATCGTAATTAGGTTTTCATTTTTATTAATAAAAGGTATAATTGTATTATTTGGTTTTTATTTCATTTTATAAATATTCATTTATAGCTATAAACTTTCACCAATTGTAGTAACATTCCATGTATAAAGGTTTCTTCCTTTTCTCTCACGTTTATTTTGCAAGAAAGCAAGTTCAACTATAAGATTATATATCCATTAAGACTAGATCTGTTTCATTTCAATGTCTAATTAAATAATATGCAAAATATATTTTATAATATTAATGTCAAGTCTTATAACTCTATAACTGGAACCATTAAATGTGAAGGCTTTATTTATATGCTTATAAGTGTATCAACAGAAAATCACAGAAAGTTTAAGCTGATATAAGAAAGGCTCCACTCCAAAACTTGAATAATATGTATATGTGACACAAAATTCATTTTATGGTTTGTAAACTCAAAAAACCTTATGTGGTTTCTTGAATTCACTATATGATTGCATGTCATATATAATAGTTGTATTTTTGCCTAAATGTAACATCCCATCACCGATGGGAAGGGTAGAATTGTAATTTGGAAGGGTTATGAGTGCTTAGAATTGTTTTGATTTGTTCATGCATATACTTACATGTGAATAGTAAATTTTGCACATGAAAATGACTGTACATGCATTCATGACATTTCTCGGTATTTTTGATCATAAATGTGATTATTATGAAAAATGTGATTTTGTGTTTGGAAAATTAGTTGGAATGGATCTTTGTGAGTTTTGAATTTTTGGAGAATTTTAGAAATTTTTCTGGAATTTTCGGGCTACTTTTTCGGACTAGGAAAAATGCCAAGTAGCAGACTGATTGTTACCCGTAGTAGAAATTACTGTCCAATGGCACTGAAAATTAGATACATGATTTTAGGAATTTTTTATTTAAGCCATTGAAAATTTGGGTGGAAAATTTGAGATAAATGGACTAGTTTTTTTTAGAGATCTTTTGGAGGCATAAAATAATGACAAGTGGCATCCACTTATATAGCTTTTCTCCCAAATTAAAGACCATTTCATGGTCTTTTAAGTGCCATTCACGACACTTCTCTTGTTAAAAGGGCTTTGGTGATTTTTTTTGGATTTTCCTCCTCCATCTTCGTAGCTTCTTCTCCTCCTTATGTCTTCTTGAATTGTGACCATCTTTCCCACTCTCTTTCACCTTGCTTTTTCTTCTTTTGTTCACAAAAACACAAACCTAAGCTTTTCCCCTTAAGAAGATAATGGCTGTGTGTGGTAGGGAAAGTTAGGGGGATTGTGGGATTTTGAAGTTTAGAAGTTTTGGAAGCTTTTTTAGTTAAGAATTTTGTGTTTTATGTCATGAATTTCTAATTAAATGCAAATTTGTGTTGGTTGTGAACCTAATTGCATGAAAATTGTGTTAGTATAGATGGGTATGAAATTTGTTTGTTTAATTGATGATGGATGAGGTAGAAGTTAATAAATGATATGTCATGTGGTAGGTGAATTGAGTTGTTTTGGATTTATTTTAATGATGGTAGAGGAGTGTTCATTAAAGGAAGATGATTGAGTGTGTGTGCTACAATTTTGTGGACTAAAGTTCAAGGATAAGTTGTGAGGTAGTTATGGTAGATATATGAAGTGAATTGAGTGAGAAGTGGTTTAGAAATGGTATAGAAGATGTAGGATTTAAGGTAGGTTGAAAATATGGAAAATGTGACTTGTATATGTTTCAATGTTTTTGCCATAACTTTTGATATAGTTAAGAAATTTAGATGAGGTTTGGCTTAAATTAAACTTGAAAAGTTTGCATAGAATTCTTGTGAAGGAAGTGTTGTCCAAATTTGCCTTAAAGAGTGCTGAATTTTGCCTTGAAAGTGAGTTATATGTGCAGGATGAACATTAACTCGAGATTTGTGACCTGAAACTTTGAGAAATTTTTCTAGGTTGATTTTGGTTGATTTTGCTAAATTGGTCTTAATAAAAGTTGTAGCCCTTCTTGATAGCTTTCTATCGCCATAAAATATGCTATTTTTCGACATTGGAGTTGGTAGTTATAAGTGTTTGAACTT
>JANITX010000007.1:14653454-14669148 GCA_027564395.1 Erythroxylum ulei
TGAAAAGAACAAGTTTCTTTTAACGAAAACGTTTTCGAAGGGGCTTAACGAAAAAGAATACACAATTCAACCCCCCCCCCTTCTTGTGCATTTGTATATTGTATAATAAGTCTTGTATTAACGTGTGATTCACTTCATTCTTTTCTCATGATGTGTTGGTCATGCCATTTCAAGTTTCTCCTTGTAGATTTTGGGGTTCTCATATGCTTCAGTTCGAAATTCTTCCAATTCACACAACTTAAGAGACATATTTTCAACCAATTTTTTCCAATTAAGATTTAACTTCCTAACTGCCTAATAAGCCTTGTGTTCCAACTCCATCGAAAGATGACAAGCTTTTCCAAAAACCAAAAGATATGGAGACATACCAATTAGAGTCTTGAAAGCCGTCCTATATGCCCAAAGGGCATCATCAAGATTGAGAGCCCAGTCTTTCTAGTTAGGGTTCACCGTCTTCTCTAGAATGTCCTTGATCTCTCGATTTGATATTTCATCTTGGCCATTTGACTATGGGTGATAGGGTAAAACAACCTTATGTCAAACTACATATTTGGTTAAAAGATTTCCCAGAAGCTTGTTGCAAAAGTGGGTACCTTCATCACTAATAATGGCCCTTGGAGTGCCGAATCTTGTGAAAATGTTTTTCTTGAGAAATCTGAAAACAATCTTGGCATCATTTATTGGTGAAGCTATGGCTTTAACCCATTTTGATATATAGTCCAATGCTAAAAGGATATAGGATTGTCCATAAGATTTGGGGAATGTTCCCATGAAATTGATACCCCACAAATCGAAGAGTTCTACCTCAAAAATGTTGGTCAAAGGAAGCTTATATCGTCGTGAGATGTTACCCATTTGTTGACATTGGTCACACGTCTTAGGGAAAGCATAGTTGTCCTTATGAAGCGTAAGCCAATAGAAACTAGATTGGAGTATTTTTGTTGTTGTTCTTGGAAGGCCAAAGTAACCTCTATATGGTGATGAATGACATTGCTCCAAAATTGCTAAGACTTCATCTTCTAGGATACATCTATGAATCACTTGATCGAGGCCTCTCTTGAACAGTAAAAGCTCATCCCATAGATAACTTTAACATCAAATAGGAACTTTTTCTTTTGAGATGGACTTAAATCCAGAGGAATCAAACCTGTAGCTAAATAATTCATCATATCGGCAAACCATGGAAGCTTTTCATTGACTCTAAATAACTGCTCATCTACGAGAGTCTCTTAGATAGGTATTGATGGCTTTGATTCCTCAAGCTTTAATCGAGATAGATGGTTGGCCACTGCATTTTCTGTCCCCTTTCTGTCTTTGATTTCCACATCAAACTCTTGCAAAAGCAACATCCATCAAATTAGTCGTGGCTTGGCATCTTTCTTTGCAAACAAATATCTGATTATTGCATGGTCTGTGAAAACCACAACTTTGGACCCAATGATATACGACCAAAACTTGTCCAAAACAAACACAACTGCTAACATTTCCTTTTCTGTAGTAGTGTAATTTTTCTAGGCATCATCTAAAGTTCGGCTAGAGTAGTAGATAACCCTGAAAACATTCCCTCGCCTTTTGCCTAAAGTTGCTCCCACTGCGAAGTCACTTGCATCACACATAATTTCAAATGGTTTTTACTAATCAGGTGTGATCGTCATAGAAGCTAAAATCAACTTTTTCTTAATCAACTCAAAAGCCTTCAAGCATTTCTCTTTGACCTCAAATTTTGCATCCTTCTCTAAGAGATTGAAAAGGGGTTTAGCGATCTTGGAGAAGTCTTCGATGAATCTCCTATAAAATCCCGCATGTCTAAGGACACTACGAATACCCTTTACATTTGTCGGTGGAGGAAGCTTTTCAATAGTTGTTGTTTTGGCTCGGTCCACTGCAATGACACGGGTAGATACTTTGTGACCCAACACAATTACTTCCCTCACCTTAAAATGGCATTTCTCCCAATTGAGCACCAATTTGGTATCTTGACAAATTATGTAAGCACTTACCAAATGAATCACCAAAAACAAAAAAAGTCATCCATAAAGACTTCTATGAAATTCTCAACCATATCCAAAAAGATAGCCATCATGTAACGCTAAAATGTAGCTGGAGCATTGCAATGACTAAAAGGCATGCACCTAAATGAAAATGTGCCAAAAGAATAAGTGAATGTGCTCTTTTCTTGATCTTTAGATGCGATGGTTATTTGGTTATATCCTGAGTACCCATCTAGAAAATAGTAAAATACATGTCCAGCAAGTCTATCCTACATATGATCTATGAATGGCAAAGAAAAATGGTCCTTCCTAGTGGCTTTTTTTAACTTCCTATAATCCATGCAAACCCTCCATCTAGTGATTGTCCTAGTAGAAATAGTCTCATTGTTATGATCTTTATCTACAATGAATCCACCTCATTTAGGAACAACTTGAGTAGGACTAACCTATGAACTATCAGAAATTGGGTAAATGATTCCAGCCTTATGTTACTTCTGAATCTCGTTCCTGACCACTTCCTTCATTGCTAGGTTTAATCTTCTTTGGGGTTCAATGTTAGGGGTGAATGACTCCTCCATAAAAATTTTATGCATTACAATAAAAGGACTAATTCCCTTAATGTCTGAAATTGGCCAAACTAATGCATTTTCTAACTCCCTTAACACCCTAAGAAAATTTTCTTCTTTTAAAGGAGCCAATGAAGATGAAATAATAACAGGAAAAGTTTGATTAGCACCGAAGAATGCCTTTTTCAAATTTTAAGGCAAGGGTTTCAAATCAATCAATGGGTGCATATCTTTCACATCACTAACAACATCAACATTAGTTACACAAAACAAAGGCTCGGCTTGATCAAAATTTTTCAAGCATTCAAAAGAATCCAATGCCATCATAAAACAAGCATCATCATCATCCATCTTTTCAAAACATACCTTCCAAACATGTCAATAATGGGTCTTTAGGTACAAAGGAAGGAAAAGATGTTACCACACAAGATGATATGACATTCACTCGGTTGCAAGTCGATGTATCACTTGGATGTTTGAGCAATCTGTATATGTTGAACTTCACCTTCTCTCCATTTAAATGCAAAGTTAGTTCCCTTTGTTGCACATCAATCACTGCACCTATGGTAGCCAAGAATGGTCTCCAAAATATGATTGAGAACTCCTTATCTTCTTCCATGTCGAGCACCACAAAGTCAGTAGGGAGAATAAATTTGTCAACACGAACAAGAACATCTTTTGTGTTAGACCCCGAACTTTTCTTAGAAGCTAGAACTATTAAATGAGAAATTGTTGTCAATTATTCATATGTAGAGAAAAGGAGAACTCTTGAATTTGAAATGAATAAGAAAAGATGGTTTGGATACAAGATGGGTTATATATGAAAGGTTGGTAGTTAAATTTTGGAAAATGATATTGAAACAAGTTCATTGACTATGCTTTGGTATTTTATCCATAACTTTTGCTCTAGTTGTCCAAATGAGATGATTCTTGATTTGGACTAAACTAGAGAAATAGGGTTACAAATTATTTGATGAAATCCAGTGTTGATTCAGTCTCTAAGAATTTCAATTTCTGGATAGAAGTTGAGCACAAAATATTGTTTCAGTATAAGCACAATCCGAAATGTTTGGCGTATAACTTTCAAATTTCTGAGCCAAATGGAACAATTTTGGGGTTATTAGAAAATTAAGAAAATAAGGAACATTCTTCTAGAAGGAAATGCTATCAAATTCCTTCAATGACATGATTAGAAAATGGTCTTGACGTTTGGAAGGAGTTAAGCATGACTTAAATGAATTTTGAGATTTTGCTAGATTAATTACTTTATTTGGAGTTAATTATTATGTTGATGTTGGTTGGATTTTAAAATATGGATTAGTTGACTTAAGTAGCAAGAGTGTATATGTATGAGGGCATTTTGGGAAGAACACTTAAGCATTTAAGTTGCAAGGCATATATGTAAGGGTAAATTGGACATTGTTCACTCATTAATGGCAAAATTGTAATAGGAAGTGTAGGCTTGCTTTTAAAGAAGAAGCAAGCATGAAATTGAGAGAAAAAAAACGAAGAGAAGAGAAAAGAAAGGAGAGAGTTCAGTGGAGAAGTGGAGATAAGAAAGAAAGCCATGCTAGGTTTTGATTTTCTTGGTTTTCAAGAGGGATTTTGAAGTTTATTAAAGAATGAAAAAGGAAGAGGAGGATGAGAGCTTCCATTAGCCAAGAAACTCTTAATTTGGTGAAGAATAAAGATAAGGGCATTTTTTATTTGTTGGAATTTTAAGATGGTTTTAGTTCATATAGCTTAAGAAATGTATGGGTTTAAGTTTTCTAAGATCAATTTTATGAATATGTTTCTTTGGGTTGTCTAATTTGGATTCCTATTGATTTGGAAATTTTGCCATTGTGAAGAAAATCAAGAGAGAGGCAAGAGGAGCAAGAGGGAGGCATTTTGAACAAGTATTAAGCAAGGAATTTCAAGATGGGTTTCATGTTTATAATTGATTAATGAGCCATTAATGTTTTTGCCCAAATCAAGAAAGTAAAATGATTTCAATTACTTCATTACATGTTGTTTTTATTGCTTTTGAATGATTTGTGAAATTGCTACATGTTTGGTGTATGAAATTTTACTGACGAATTGTGAATTGCTACGTGAAAGGGGTTTTTCGAAAAAATTGCATGTTCATGAAAAATAAGTCTATGAAATGTTGCCATTTGGGCAATCTTTTTTCAAGTCATGAATTACATGTTACGTGGGTTTGGTTTGGTCCATTCTGTAAGTCAAGTGCATTTGTCTAAAGGCTTCTCTCGCCTGCCTACTAGTGGCATGGAGCTCCTTCACGGACTCCCTTAAGTTCACGGCTACGCAAAACCATTATGTGGGATTGAGATAGTACGTTCTGTTCACGGCTACACAGGATCCTTATGGGAAATGTGTTAGTACGTTCTGTTACGGACTACCTAAACCATTCTGATGTGCTTATTTGTTTATGATTTGGGAATAAGTTAAAAAAATGCATAAATTGTGTTGTTTGTGATTTTGATTACTTGATAAGACAAGAATTTTGAGAAACATGTGTTTTATGACTCAATAAGAATTTTTCTACGAAAATAAACTTTTTGAACGGTTTTGCTTGTTATTCATTATAAACTTGTTACCCACGAGGTTTAAGCTCACCCCTTTCATTCCCATCTCCAGGTGACGAGAAAGAGAAAGAGTGAAAAAGGAGTCAAGGCATCTTTTCAATTATGCATATTTTGTATTTGAAGTTATATTATGTAAAACAAAACTATAATCGCATTTTGAGCAATTATCATTCAAGTGTCTTGTGTAATATGGGAATTTTTGCAAAATGAGGTATTATGGCATGAGATGCCATTGGAGCTTTGTAAAACTTTATTTATGATGTTAATGAAATATGGATTTGTGTATGGTTTTGAAATATGAATTTGCGTATGGATTTGAAATATAAATTTATATATGGATGATGTGAGTCGAAATTAGATATAATTGAAGAAGCTATCCACTTGAGTTGATGAATGTTGAGTATGAACTATTGTTATATATAGATAAGTGAGATACTATGGAAAAGAAAGATAGGAGTGTTATGAATCATAAGATGTGGATGAATATGAAGAGTCAAATGAATTGAAGTTGAGGGTTTGATGAATTCCAATTGGTAGTTGAATGGATAAGAATGATGATGCATTAGTTAAGGAAGTGAGTTTGGGACAAATTTCAAGTTTCCATAAGGGAAAATTATGTTCTGAACTCAAAGGAAAAACTATATCGATTGAGATGATTCTTTCTTCAAAGCAAACTAAAAACTTAGAGCTATGATTTCTTTGAAGAAGTGAAATTGAAATTCTTGTTTAAATATTTCCAAATTCTGTTCTGAATTAGGAGAAATGAGTTCAAGTATGGTGACTGATTTGTGTGGGCACGCCATTGAGCATATTATGAGAAAATTTTTGGGATGTGACGATAATGAAGATGAACCGATGATGGTTAAAGAGATTAAAAGAAACCATCTTATGGGATGATGGCTAATGAGGGTTAAATGAAATTACCCTACAGGGTGATATACTCACACTTTATGTTGTGACTTAGGGGGAATACATAAGCCGTTTCATGTTTTCGTACGAGTTAGATTCCGGAATCAAGCAGGATCTAACATTTGTGGTATCAGAGCAAGTGTTGGACTCTAAAAACAAGCGGGGTCTAACAGATGTATGAGTCCGCAAGCGTTGGGTTCTGGAAACGGGGTCCAATAGATGTATGAGTTCGCAAGCGTTGGGTTCCGAAAACGGGATCCAACAGGATTGTTGTGTTGCTTGTGTTGATTGAATCAAGTTTTGTGTAGATGATCTTAATATGTTATTTTTATTATTTTATTACAAACCTATTGCTATCATGTTGAATGTAATCTATAATTGTTACATTTGATGTTTGTTAGTAGCACATAATGGTCTTGAATCGTTAGGAACAACGTAACTTAGGTTAGTAACCCGAATGTGTGAGGTTACTGCCTATATTGATCGTTTTCCACTTCATAATGCTGGTGCCAAATTGAATCTAGAGATCGTATCCTAGGTTATTCGATAGTTAGGTTTAATTAATGATCGTATCTTAGTTAAACACAATCTAAAGGAAAACCAAGATTAGCATAGCATACTATTAGTCTCAGGTTAATAGTCCAAAGAGAGGTGTAAGGACGTTAAGATGATGGAATATACTTGATCGTGTTTAGGTCGGTCGAGATTGACCCTAGAACTGGACCTTACCCATATTCAACAGTTTAATCATTTTCGATTGCTTACTTTAATTTGCTTTTGATAGTTCACTTTTATTTTATTTTCTAAATTGCTTAAAATCCAAACCCCCTTTTATATTTTCCTAGAATCAATTAATTCGTTGCAAAAATTAACTGAACATTCCTTGTGGATTCAATCTCGACTCACCATAACTACAAATTTTAGTGTGCAGAGTCAAGAAAATTTTGTAATGCACTCAACATTCGTTGTCAATTGAATTAAAATAAAATAACTGTAATTGAAGTAACTAATAAAACTAAATAACTAAATAAGTGAACAATGACACTAGCAATAGGATTAAAGTTAATCAAATCTAGAAATTTATGAATTATTCTATCCTTGTTTTGTCTTTCCTTTATCTTGTTGATTCAATTTATGCTTGATCTTAGATATCCTAAGGTTTTAGTTACCCTCTCTCTCGATCTAATCAAGTAATCACAATTGAAATTGATAATGATAAAATTGTAATCTCTCGATTCACCAAACTACTTTAACTATTCAATTGGATTTGAAGCAATCCTAAGGGTAATTAGTTCATAATTAAGTATCTCTTCAATTGTTTATTAATTTGATAATTGTAGGTCTATTAAGCTACTAACTCTTATTGTGCACCTTAACAAAAATAACTTGATTCAATCTCTCGATTTATTACCAAGGATAAGCATAATAAATATCACAAAGCATAGATATATCTATTGAATTCAACAATAATAAAGTTTAACAAACAGATTAAGAACAATCCCTAATATGGATTGAGAAACCTATAATCATGGTTAACATCGTAATAATCCAAATCAACATCCAAGAAAATGAAATATATGAAGAGAAAAGAAAGAAAAATAGTGTTGTGTCCTAATCTAGAAATCTGGAAATTCAAGAGTTTTTCTTTATGCCTCCTCTTTGATCTATTTGATTCTAATATGCCACCTAGTTTTTGGTGTTTTTCTTATCCTTATATACTTCTTGAAGTTTATAAGGTTGTTTCTCCAGTTTTCCCAATTAATTTGGTTCCAAAATATCCCCGAAATGTTAAGAATATAAACATTTCACATGCTGAAAACCACCCTGCCATGATGGTGGCATGCCTCTTTCATGCCCTTTGTCACGATCGTGGCTTCTTCCCTTCTCCACATTCTTTCTATTTTCTTCAGTTTCTATTTCCACTCACTAACAAACACATCAAACACCCCTTAAAACATAAAATTAAGATCAAATCCTTGCTCTAAACTAATCAAATAATTAAAATATATAAAAACATTTAATAAGAACACAATTCTAAGTCATAAACATAAGTTTATCATCTAAGAAAATAATTAAAAACACACTTACATACCCAGAAAGCATATTATAATATACATATATCAATAATCCTTCCTAGGAGTTGAATCTAGTCCAAGAAGTCCTTATAGATATTACCAATCCATAATCACAATAATGTAAGTGGCCTTTAATCTTGTTGGTTATACTGTTAGACAAATTTGTAGTCCTTATTTCTTCAACTGAGAAAATAAATGAATACAATAAATAAAAATTAATCTTAAAAGTAGATTGAATAACCAAATTCCAAGATAAGAGTTATAATAAGTAAACTATGAATGTTTGGAAAGGAAGCTAAAGGAGTTCCTTTATATAAAAGAGTATTTTAAAAATTTTGGAAGAAAAAGCGCATAAAATATAAAAGAACACAAAATGAAATTTTTGTATTAGAAAATGGTCCATGTAATATAAAATGGTTATGTTAAATTAGTATTTTTTAATAGAAAATGGTTCTGTTTAATAGAAAATGGTTCTGTTTATAGAAAATGGTTTTGTTTAATAGAAAATGGTTCTTAGAGTACAAATTTGAAGAAACTTAAAGGATGAAAGATGTAGATATAGGTCTTAAATTGACCTTGGTGAAAGTGACTTGACAAAATAATGAATGGAGTTCAAGTTTTGCTTGTTTTCCTAATATTGCCTCTGATAGACCCCTATGTAGGAACCTTGTATTATTTCCTGATTTTTGAGGACTTTAGAGTCCAAATTAGTCAAAGTATAGAAAATGAAAAATAATTATTGATGTCTTATTAATGCTTCTGTTGTTAGGAGATGTATTGATAATGATTTATTGTGGTTTGAGTATTGGTTGCTAGTTTGTTTCTTACCAGAAATAGGACATAATTTGGATGAAGATTATATTTTAATGGGAGAAGCTGTTTGTGTAATTTTTGAATGTATTAAGACTAATGGAAGTCTAGTTTTGGGAGGCAAAAGAACCACGACATTTGGAGTTTTGTAGAGAGAGTTATGATTAAAAGAAGACAGCTTGTTCATAAAGGAACATTAGGAAGAAAAGGATGTAAACATTGCACATAAGGTTAGGTTAACTTGATGGTTGAGGAGACATTGAGCTGAATTAGTAAGTGAATTATTGACCTATTGACATATATTAGAAAAACATTTATGGTGATTGATTAGAATAACATTTATGATGATTGATTAGGGATGAATTTGGTTGTGGTGGTGTATGAATATGGGATACATGTTTGAGTAGTAAATACATTGTATATTTGTATATATAAAGGCTCGGGAGCTATGGATCAAGGAGCTTATACCAAAGATTGTTGAAGTCAAGGGAGTGTACACGTTCTTTTGAGGTAAGTGGGGGAAACCATACCTCTCAAATGGGATTAGAACATCCTAAGACGTGCATGATGACTTGTATGTGAATTTTGAACCTAGGTAATGCATAGTAGCACTGAATCTGAAATAGATGCTAGTATACTTATGTATTTAATTAACAACGTTGTTTTGAATAACTCTTTGCACTTGGAGTGAAATTGGTGTTTTTATTACGTATTTTGAGAAATAATATTTTTTTCAACAAACCTGCACTTGAAGTGCAAAGGAAAATGTTTTATTTTTTAAAACTACATTTTTGAACAAATTTGCATTTGGAGTGCAAAAGATGACTTTTATTGTATGAAATAATGTTTTGGAATTTACATATGTATAATCAAGTCATGTATGTTGTGTGTTTGTGTTCTTTTTTGGCTTAGAGCCATGACAAGGTTCCATTTTATCAGTTGGACCGATAAATAAAGGCATGGTACCTTACTTGATTTTTGTACTTAATGTGAGGTAACGATTGGCTAATCGTGTGCTAGGCACAACAGATTAAGCAACCCCTGTACTCTAACGTTGGTGCATAAAAGTCGAGTCCCCGTATTGACACCTTTTGTAGGACTTGCGGGTGATTCCACACTTAGGGTCTAGTCATCGAAGAGGACATAATCTAGGGTCATGACGCTCTTGTCGACCGTAATCCGAACTCACCACAGATGAAAGTAGAGCTAACACTGAGAATCGGTGGGTGTGCACACTAGTTTGGCCAACTTGTAGTGACACACATGATTGTTTTGGCTTATTCTGATATTTACTTTCTGATGAGATTTGATTTATACATATGATGTTTTTCTGCTTTTGTGTACTGGAACTGGAACCTATGTTCATCGGATGGGTGATTAATAGGCTAGGCCTATATGGTTCCTAACCAGTATACATTGAGTCATAGGCTAGGCCTATGTGTTTCTATGTGATATATCTTCACTTCATAAGTTATCTATACCATCTTGGTGTGTATCAAGTTTTATTTGTGATATATGTTTTTCCTGCTCACTCAGTACATAATGTACTCACCCCTCTGCTTTCCAACCATGAAGGTTAATTTAGTGAGCTTGAAGCTCTGAGTGTATCATGCGGTCTTTTGACATTCTTGGGGCATTACCGCACGTGGGTAGTCTCTGTTTGTACTTTCGTCATATAGTGGGTCATGAACTATTTGTTTTTATTAGGTTGGTTATGTTGATATGCTTTATGATTTTGTAAATTAACTCTTGATTGTCTTGTAATTTGTAAAAGACCTTATGTATAAACCTTTGGTACTGCTGTTGAGATTGCTTTTGAATGGACTTAAAAGTCCAGAAGTTGTGGTAGAATTTTAATGTGAATATAAAAGTGTGTTTAAAACTAATTATAAGTGTTTGATTAAGTTTTGGGATTTTCAAAATACAATTGTTTTGCTGTCCAAATGTTTTCAAAGGATATTCAGTTAGCCTTGCATAGTCGAGTTAAGGGTACCGTGACTATCCTTAGCTTGGGTATGTGGCGATTGTCATGTATCCAATGTAGTTCCGTGTCAGGACACTTATACTCAAGTGCAACATAAAGATAGGTTGTTAGTCGTAAAGTGCAATAACAACAACCATGAAAAGGACTACAGGGACTTATAACTTATCTCAAGAGAGAGCCAATTGGAAGAACAAGAAGAAATACTCTAATGCTTGAAATTAGAGACTATTGGAACCATTATAATTTACATAAATCAAAAGTAAACTCTCATAACGTCTTGATGAATCTATTCTTTAGTCATATAAATGAAATGCTTAAAGAACAATTGTTCGAGGATATTAGCTTAATGTCACTTTATCTCCTTTTATCATCATAGTTAGTAAATTTAAAAAATTAAATCTAAAGAAGTTGCTATAGTACTTTCAATTAACTTTATATAATAAATAAAGCTATCACTACAACATAATATATAATTGGCTATGTTTTATTTTGCACGAACTAAATTTCATTGTAAAATATGGACTTTTGTCGACGATTTAATAATTAGTCACCAAAAGTAGGGCTATTTGCGATGTTATATAATATCGTCGCTGAAGCAGTTTATTTGGTAACGAATAATAGGAGTCAACGCCAAAAACGTCAAATTTTGGGACAATTTGATCATGTCGGCGCTAAAGGTCACGCGTTTTACGACTATAGCTGAAAACGTCAAAGCACTTGACCTTGTTGTGAGGATATATAATCTTCGTGGCAAAACGTTTACTTTTTGTGATTAAACTTAATTTTGTCACAAAAAGTAACATTTTATAATTAATTTTTTTGTTTGATAATTTTTTGATGGTTAGTGTGCTTAATAATCCTAAGGTTAATTATAATTGATATTTATATTTTATTTTTCATATATTTTATTTTGGGTTCTTTACAAATTTGTTTAAATAATATATATAGTTAATCCATTAAAACTTGAAAATTTATCTTTTTTGATATGAAAACCTAAACATATATAAAATTTTAATATTAATAAGAAAAAACAATAAATTTAAGTTAACTATTAATTAGAAATCTAAAAAATTGTAAAATGTTTTGAAAGTTTTAAACATATTGTTGAAAAACACATGGTAGGTTATTTAAATTTTGCGAAGGAAATATATTTTGGACCTAAAAATAGTCATACCTAAAATTTTAATGTTATATAGGATCAAAATATCATATATTTAAGTTAACTACTATTATTCTTAATCATTAATATTAATTAACAATAAAATAATAGTACATATAAATATTGAAATATGGTAAGCAATATAATATAATGAGATATATATCAAAAGTAGTGTAAGATGTTAATTAGAAGTTTAACAATTCTTAAAGACAAAATAATAAATAAAGTTCAATGCCTAATATTTATTTGAAAAGGAAAAGAAATAATTATTTGTTTGGATTCCCATTGACATTAGAGTTGGTAGAAACGTGAAGGGGTTTCGATTGTCTAGATTCCTAATAAGCCTTCTTGCATGCTCCAAACCATTAGTTGAAACAGTTAAGGATCGTTGACCCTTATGGTCTGGTGAATTGACACCCTTTTCCAACAACTTTTTTTCTCTAGCTAAATTTGCAGAATATACAGTGAATGATTTCCCAAATTGAATATGCACCACGGTGTTAGATGAACCACAGGTACTAAGCATTTCAACTAATGAGCAAAGAGAATAGATCAATCAAATGTAAATCAAACAATATTAGGAAGTCAAATTTGAACACATGCATACCCGACTGATAAACTCCATAATTGTCATGATGAACAGAAATAATTTTTGCAATCGACCACTATCTCGAATCAATCGATTCACCACTACCTCCATTTGCATTTATGTTCTCTTGAATATTCGAGTAAGCTTAACATAACATATATATATACAATCAGATGCTCATATAATTGCTTCATAAAAAAAAAAAAGAGATATTAATAACAAAGAAAGAGAAGTAATAGCTAGGATGATACTAAAAACCTTGAAGAAGAAGATCAATCATAGAAGGCAAGGGGTGATTAGTGTTTGGTGAGGGGATCTGTTCTGCATTAATTTTTCTACTCATTTCCACATCAGAAACTAATCTCCATGTTGACATTTCCTTTTGAATTAATGGTAACAAGTGAATTATGAAAAGTTAATATAAGAATTCTTATTTGAATATTTGAACACTCTAGCAATGTATTAATTTTGTGATCTATCAAGTGATACTATTTCGTATGATAATAAGGTTAAGAATGTTAAGTATGTATATACTATGTTTAGCAAATATAGCTTTAAACTAGCTTCCTAATTTTGAGCAACTCCATTACATAGGGTTGTGATTTAGCTTTAAATTATCTTAATAATTAACTTGTTAGTTTTGAGCAAGTGCATTATATATATTTTCTGAAATGTGTGTATGCTAAAAGATTTGGTCTTTAAGAATAAGAGTAATAGGTTGTTAGTATTTAGTTTTAATTGTAATGTCTAACACAAAAACACAATTGACCATATTTCTGGTTTTGACCATTTAAGTGTTTGTAATCACAACTTCATTTCAATTCAATTAAAGTCACTTACATTTGTATACTATAAGCAGTACAATCAAATGTACATATGTACATTTACATCTATTGTAGAAGTAGCCTTCATTAAAGCATTTCATCAAATAGTTAGGAGGCGTATGTCAAACAAACATGGAAGTGGGTAAAAAACTTCGAGACATACACATCCAACACAGAAATAGAAGAAACTATCTTCCAAAGATGCAAACAAAAACAAAAACCCATACACTATAAGCAGAACCTAATAATCACAATAAACTTTTAAACATAACAGATAAACAGAGCATAAGAAGGAGGGTTTGCAAACAATACCAATACAGGTAACGATGCTTCTTCAACAGTGACAACCAGAACACAAAAGATGACCACAATAGAGGGGACAATGCTTATTGGATGTTGAACGAAGAGGAATGCTGACAACTAACACAAAAATGAGGAGAGGTTCATTTTTGTGTTAATAACCTAGTAGAAAACGACATCATTTCTTGTTAATGTTCATGGTAAAAAAACTATGTTTGTTAATGTTCATATCCGTCACGAAATGGTAATGGCATGAACATAACATTATATTAATTACCATATATAATTATATGTATTACGATGGAAGTAAAAAATAACTTACAATAATGTAAACAATGGAGACCAATATTAAATATTGATTTGCATTTTTAATACTATAATTAAATATTATTGAGAATGATTATAAGTGTAAAAATAAATTTAGGTGTCAATAATGTTATTTTAACAATTTATATGGCAAATTAACAACAAAAAAATAATTTTTTTTACACATATTATTTATATATTATAGGAAAATAGAAAATGTCCAAATATAAAGATTTCGCGACTATTTTAAGAAATAGTCACAAAAGATGTCATTTGTTGGCAAAAATGTGTAAGAGTAACTAATAGTTTGAATTTGTATTGACATTTGGTGACGTTTTTAAGAATCGTCACAAAAGATGACATTTTACTGATGAAAATATGTAAGAGTTGCCAATAGTTTGAATATGTGCCGACATTTGGTGACTTTTTAAAAAATCTTTGCTAAATGTATTGAATTTTTTTAAAAAGACAAACGATGTCATTTTTGGTATCTGTTTAACAGTAACCCAACCTTTTGCACTGCGCATTCCACTCTTTTTTTTCTCTCTTTTCCCTCTCCCACCCACTGTTCATTCTCTCCCTATACTGATGACCTTCCATCTTCTTTGGATGACCTTATTCTTTGTGGCATGGTTCTGTCTTCTCTGGGTTGGTTCTATTATCTCTCCTTCATGTACATTTTCAGGCATTTATTTTATGCTTATTTGGCCGTGTGATGTTGGATGTATTTATGATGAACAAATTTAGTTTTATTCATTTATTTGGTTATTTTGTTATTGGAAAACAAATTAAATGTATAAATGTTAGTGATGGATGGTAAAAGAATTGATTTTGTTTGCGATGTTGGGATGAATTTATGGTGCATGTAAGGTGTTTGATGAATTTCCTGTTACGTTGATGTTAAATGATAGGAGTGCTCTGCTTATGTAGGTGTATTCAAATTGTTGGACCCCGTTTCTGGAGCCCAACTTTCGGAACACAAAGCCTTGTGCTTGAAACCTTGAAGATCATTTGTTATCATTCCACAATGGTGGTGTGCACACACTAATCAATCATCAAAATCATAAGTTGAACCCTTCATATAAATTATAACTTTAAGTCTCTAATTTACTTTGAAGAAAGAATCACCTCAATCAGAGTTTTATAACTCAATATATGCTTAAAAAGCCTAAGTGTGTACATACTCCAATTATACTGTTCAACCCGACCCTTCACTTGTTCTAATAGAAACACTCTCAATATAACTCCAAATGGTACAAATTTTTATGGGTATAAAGATACATGTCCTAGAAATCTATTGGTATAAGAATCACCTCAATTGGAGGTCGGATGAGGGAGTTATGCCTAAAAGATTAGACCATGCTTAAAAACCAAATTGATTTGAACCTCTCTTGGCGCGATCGCCATAACTTTCGTTCTAGATGTCGGATTGATTTTGTTTTTAGACCATTAGAAAGAAGAAATCTAGAGCTACAACTTTTATGAAGACCACAAAGTCTGATTCTACCACTAAGATGGCCAAAAATCACAGCATGTCCGTTTAATGGACATGCATCAAGCTTAGGAGGCCAAATTGACCCGAGAATGTCCGTT
>JANITX010000007.1:14698010-14712675 GCA_027564395.1 Erythroxylum ulei
TGCAGTTACCCAATCAGTCAGTTCAGTAATCAGTTGTCCAGTACCAATGAATCTAGGCAAGCCATAAAGGCATGTACCCTAGCACCCGTTCTACGGAAGTGGGATGTTACAATATATGTGGAATGTTGGTGTTTGAGTTATGTTTATATGAAATGTTCATTTTTAACTTATTTTTTTACAGAATGTTAATGTTTGACTTATATTTATGCGAAATGTTTATGTTTGACTTATATTATTGTGTAATGTTGATGTTTGACGTATGTTTATGTGTAATGTTGATATTTCATTTATAGATATTCAATATAATGGCACTTGGTAGAAACAAGGGAAAGAAGGTGGCAATTAGTGAAATTGATCTAAACCCACAACAACTACATCAATCTAACCCTATCGAACAATCACCGAGTTCATCTACCAGTGAAGGCAGTCAGCAATAACCTTTATCTACCTCAGTCTTCAAGTTTGTTAATCTTAACCACCTATAATTATACTTTTGCTCAAATATATATTTACATGTTTAATGTGCTTTCTCTTATCATTATTCTTTTGTTGTTAGGTTCTAATATTGGCATAAGAAAAAAGGTAAATGTATTACTAAAGGTTTTGAGTTGCAATGCATGAATATTGCAATTAACAACAAGTTATCTATGCATATTGAACCCATGTCATCTTGATGACAAGATCCAATCGAAAAAATTGTCCAGTGAGTTAGGAGTCTTCAGGAATGAATTACCTTGCCTTTAGCATGCCAGGTAGTTGAAGGAAGACAACTTGTTGCATAATGCTTTGGAAAAATTTCGGTAATTTTTCAATTTATTTAATTGTATGCAATTTTTTTTAATTATTAAAGATTAATTTAGCTTATACATGTTGTTCACAGATGAAGCTTATTATCGTTGATATCGAGAGCCCTGAAGTTTCAAGCTGTGTGAGTTCACTTTTGAAACAAAGGGCGAGGGATCATTGTTATCGACTCTGTAAATACTACAAGTCTTTTCCTACGGATGAGGAGATAATGAGACATGTTCCCGAATGGGTGACTTTAGAAAATTGGAGTTAAATGTGTGATTATTGGGCCTCTACCAAGGTTAAGGTTTGTCTTCTTTCTCTTCACGTTTGCTTCCATTAATTGTTACAAAATTTAATGACTTTTTTTCTTTAATTAGGATAAGTGTGAGAAAGCCAAGGTTAACAGAGGAAAAATGCAAACTCTTCACAACACCAGCTCTAAATCATTTGTTGTAATAAGAAAAGAATTTGTAAGTTCTTTATTTAGAAGTTATTATTATATTAGTTAATTCAATATTATCTATTGTGTTTCAATTTTTTCTCTCCATAAAATAGAGTCAGAATCAACTACATGGAGAAGAGTGTGATAAGATCACATTGTACAAACTGGCACATTACAAGGAAGGTGAAGGCTGGACGTCCGAAGAAGCACAAAATAATTATGTAAGTAAAATTTTTGTAGAAAATTTAAGTTTCTTTATTTATGTAATACTAACTAATAATATTTGAATAAAATCTTGATTTTGTGTTTTAAATTTTATGATAAGATGCAAGAGTTTTTGCAAAGATCATTGTCTGACAGAAATGAGCCAAACGTAGATGGCATTTGTAACAACGTCTTTGGTACATGATCAGGGTACATCAAAGGTCTTGAGTATGGCTGTAAGTCAATTGATTCATCATCGTCACAACCACCATATGTAACGACGCTTCAAGAAGAGGACCGATTACTTAAGGCTTAGTTACAATGTAATGAAGAAAAGTTAGATCGTACAAAAGAAAAGATTGAGCATACTAAATGAAATTTACAACGTAATGAGAAAAAATTAGGCCGTACTAAAAGACAGTTGACCAGGATTAAAAACATAGTGAAACAAATGCTTAGATCAAAGTATGTAACTAGTAGTGATAATGAGGAGGAGTCTTAATTTGTACATAAATTTTGTCTTAACTTTTGTAGTTAACATTTAATTACATTTTCTTTTTTTATATAAAATGCATCTAATTTTTAATTATTTTATTCTTATTTTAGTTTACTTAATTAATAATTATAATTAAATGATAAATTCTTGCAAAAAATAAATATTCGTCTTCAAAATGTTTTAGCATTATAAAATCGTCATAAAAAATTTTTAACTACGTTTTTTTGAATGATCATCAATAACTTTTACCTACGTTACAAAAAACGTAGCTAAATAAATTTTGCAACCAAAAATTAATCTTCGCTAAAAAATTTTAGCCACAAAAAAATAAATCGTCACCATACAACTTTCGTCACAAACAATAAACATCGTAATACATCATTCACAACTATTTTTATATTCGTCACCTATCATTGTTTGTGACAGAAGACTAATCGTCGCAAAAAATGTTTTTTTGGCACAGATAATGTTTTTTGCGACGATTTGTTGTTTGTGACGATTATCTGTGGCACAGATAATGTGCGACGATTTGTTTCTATCACTAAATGTTTTGAGTCTAGATCCTCTATCCAATATTATGGTGTCTTATTGTGTCTAATAAATCTCAGTCATTTATTCATGTGGGTCCTGTATGGGTCTCGCGTGAGTTTCACAAAATAAATGACCAAGATTCCATAAGACAGAGTAATATTGGACAGAGGATCTTGTCTCAAATGTTTTTGGCGAGGATGTATTGTCGCGTATATAGACCCATGTTTTAGTTCCTATGCCACCTATTTGAATTCCTCGAAGTCACCAGACTTCAACAAAAAACAAATCCTTTCATAAAACAAGCTCCTTCAAATATTGGTGGTGAAACCAGCCCCGATTATTTCAGTTTCACTTCACTACCATTATCATTTAAGCTTAATTGAAGTTCATTCTAACATCATTCCAATAGGAAATGACTTGGAAGGTAAGGAGAAGAGGAAGACTTTGTGGATTTTATTTATGGTTATAAAAGGAAAAGAAAAAGAAGAACAAGAATAAATGTTCTAATGCTCGAAATACAACGATAAACCAACCCAGAAATTAAATATTTCTTGAAATATACCTTTCAATAGTTTTTGAACTTTGTCTTCTTCAATCTTCATTCATACAACCAAAGAGCTGGGAATTCGATGATGTCTTTATTCTTCTTCATTCTTCTTTCCTGTAACATTAATAGGCATCCATGATTTTGGGGAAAATTAGGTTTAGCTGATTTAGGTATTTGGAGGGTAAGGAGAGTTGGGTGGAGGTGGGGGCTTTCAAGTTAGTGTAAGGTTGGATTATTGGGATTTTAGGTTAGGAGCCACACCCCTAAATTTAGTTGGTTGCATTGTAGGAACTTTCCTTAATTTTTTAACAGAAGTCATTTAAATAGCAAGGACTTTTATCCAAAATTCTAAATATTGAGGGTTTTTAATTTTTTTTTCCAACTACATGAAAGGTTTTCGTTTTTTACTCGAAATATTAATAGAAGCTACATGATAGTCTTTTACAAGTGGACATTCACTATGTGTTAAAATTTTGATTTATTAATTTCATTAATGAATTGATTTACAATATACATATTATTATTTATATAAAATACAATACAATTTTTTTAGTATGCAATATTAATTGATCCTATTAATAATTAATAAATACTAATTTATTATATTATATTAATAATTAAAAGTATATGATAATAAATTAAAATTTTAATTTTTATATAATAAATTAATAAACAAGATAACAAATTTAATTTAATTTAATAAATAAATAACTTAATTTATTTTTATTAATAAGCCAACTGGTAAAAAAATGTATTTTTATTGATTTACTATATTTATACAACATTACTTTATATTAAAAATAAAATAAAATAATTAATATTAATAGATTTTATTAATAGCTAATTTCATCCTGTTTTATCAAGATTTAATAATAGTAAATAATTCAAATTTTATTTAATTTTATCAATTATTTAATGATATTAATGAACTAGATATTCAGTTTTTATTTCATCTATAATTGATTAAATTTGTTGTTATATTTTCTTAATTTATTTATTTATCACATTTATATATATTACTATTTATGTTAACAAGTATAATAACACATTTCTAATGATTAATAATTTATCAAAATTAATGATTAAGGGTATATGTATTCATTCAATATTACAATATATTAAATATTTAATCACAATTTTATTTATTATGCAATAACACTACTAAACTAGATGATTAATTTCTATTTTCATTTTTATTCATATCTTATAAAAATTGTTTTATTTTTATATTACTCAATATAATTGTAAAAATAATAATTTTAAGATAATAATTATTTCCAATGCGTTAATGAAACAAGAAAAATTAATGAGTATTAACACTAACTCCGTCATACTGATACTATAAGAAACTTATTCACTAGCAGTGATTAATTCAACAAACGATAAAAACACGAAGAAACAATCAAAACTAGCACAAGTCCGGCGGAAAAATATGATAAAAGAAATCGCGACAGTTACCGTCATAAGCATACGTAAAATGGCGGGCTCAACATGCTTTTAACTACCCACGCAATTCAGTTAAATATCAACTCCAGACTAAAGAGTGGAGCTTTCTCTCTCAAGGTCAAGGTAATGAAATCTTGTTGAGCTCCAAGAATCTTGCCTTTCCCATTTACTTTCATTGTTTTTGTACATAATTAATTAATGTCAGTGCTGCTCAACTGGTTCATATATATGGCCAGTAGACTGTGTGATGATGTATTATTGTTATAATGTAAGTATATATACAGATATGGCTCGAACCAAACAAACTGCACGCAAATCCACCGGCGGGAAGGCTCCGAGGAAGCAGCTTGCCCACAAAGCTGCTAAAATGAGGGCGGTATGCATATGGAACCTTTTTGGACGTTGATTTCTTGAAATAGTTTTTCTTTATGACTGATATTTTCCACATTTCTTACTTCAGACTCCACCCCATACACCGAAGAAGCCACACAGATTCCGCCCTGGAACCGTCGCTCTTCGGTATTAACTGCAAAATCAAAAATACTCATCTTCGTCTGCAACTATATTTAGTTTTTTTTTAAATTATTTACGTTGGTTTGATTTCTATTTCATGTTAACATGTGATTCAGGGAAATAAGGAAGTTTCAGAAGTCCACGGAGCTGCTTATCAGAAAGATTCCGTTCCAGAAGCTGGTTCGTCAAATTGCTAATGATTTCAAGGTATCTACAAACTCAGTTCTACCCTATGCTGCAACTTGAACGTAAAGTTACGTTCCTTATTTCTATACTATATATGTTTATATTGAATGCTATAAATAATATATATATCGACACGTGTAGTCTTCCTCTCCTACTGAATAAAAATGGTTGTTGTTGCAGATTGGTCTGCGATTACAAAGCCATGCAATCCTGGCATTGCAAGAGGCAGCAGAAGCATATATTGTCGGACTGTTGGAGGATATGAATCTCTGTGCCATTCATGCCAAGCGTGTCACGATAAAGGTTGACGATATTCAGCTAGCTCGGAGGCTCCGTGATGAAAGGGACTAATGAAGACGTGTGTAACTCTTCTTTTGAGATTGATAGGATACAATAAGACCAGGAAGCATATTTCGTTTTTTTCTCCCTGTCGCCAATTGGCCTATTGTTTGTTGTTGGGAAATGGTATAATCGTAGACATCTTGAAGATTTTCTTGGAGATGCTAGTGGAAGATAGCCCACTGTAAATCCTGAAAGTGCACTTCCGTCTGTTATTATAAAATTTTCGAATGGTCCTCTTTCTATTCTTCCTTTTTCTTCTTTAATTTCTCCGCTTTGGATTATAATTTGGTAGGGGAATATGTAGTTACTAAACATGTGTGCTACCTTACCTTACATGCATATTGAGTTATTGGCGATAATCCAATGACAAGATAGAAATTATCTATCAAATTGTATTGTGAAATAACATTAAGAATGGAATAAAGAATAAACTTTATGTATGTAATTTAAGGGATTTTTAGTTTCAGTATTATTTTATTTTTAGATTTAATAAAAAACTTATTGATTAAGAACGTCCGTTCAATTATTTTTAGTTTCTTCTTATTTTTATAATTTATGAAAAGTGTTCTTCATCTTTTTTCCTAGTTTATTTATTAATTTAGAAAATATTATTTAACATTATTAATTTATAAGAATTACCTCTGCCCTCTCTCTCCCTAAATTACATCCTTACACCTCACTGCTTTCTAGTTTTGGAAAGCTTTTGGCACGAGTTGGAAATGCTCTGAGCAAATCCAGATGCTCCTGCATCAGGTGACATGGACAAGGAAGAGGGCGAGCTAGATGGGAACATTGCTACAAAGTTTGGAGCTAAACGGAGTGTGAGAGTGGAGTACTCCAAGGAAGCTTTTCTAGGCTTGTAAAATCTAGGAAAACTTAGAGGAGATGGAGTTTCTCCCCTAAGACTTGCCTCTAAGGGTATTGGAAACTCTGCAGTAAAGTGTACTAGGAGTAAGGGCATTGTGAGACTTTCATATGTGGGGAACTTTGCAGTGAAGAATCTTGGAGCTGAAAAAATGATGGGAACCATAGAGCACTCCAAGGAATTGTTTTTAGATCTGCAAAGTCCGGGCACACCTTGGGGAGAGGGAAGTTCAACCAAAAAACCTGCTTTCACTGGAGAAGGGAACTTTGTAGTAAGGAGCACGGGAGTGAGGGAACTGTGAGAAGTACAAGTTTGTCCCAAAAATTGGCAGATGGGTACCCTGCAGGAAAGAGTGTTGGAGTTGAGATAGCGTTCACTAAGGAAGACTTCCTAGATCTAAACAACACAGGGAAGCATCGAGGAGCTAGAAGTTCGATCCAACAATCAGCGTTAATAACGTGTAGAAGAACTAGTTGGGGGACCAGATAATGAATTTGAACTTGAGCAAAACGAGTGAGCAACATAAGGTGTAACTCCTCTTATACGGAACCTACAACCATAGCAACCAAATTCCTGTACACGCATTTAAGGTATACAATTTTATTCAATGCTATATATATACACATTACAGAACTTCTCAATGCTTAATTAACAGTAGTAATACATCTATATATTTACATGGTAATCTAAACAAAAACATACAATTTCCTTTCTTCATTACATGTGCAATCATCTGTAACTACAAACATATTCCAAAAGTACTTTTTCTTCTATCTGTTGGCATTGTTCTCTGCAGATGTTCCCTGTACCTTACTCCTATGGCTTAGATCTACATGAATTAACACCCATGCTAAGCTTAAAAGCTTAGTAGAGAAAACACTTCGTTTAAATGACTACTTATAGTAGTCATCCGCCAAGAACATACATTTAGAAATATCACAACTCATATTCCATAAATTCACATTCATGAACCAAACATTGATATTCAATGCTCCTGTAAATAATAGTGGCATATTTAAGCAAAGTACATAATGCAAATATGCTTCAATATATTATCCATATATCGAAAATGCACTTTTATAAGCCAAATATTGATATTCACCACTCATTGATACAAATTATCAATATAATTGTACTTCATTATAGTTCATCATTACAACCAATGCAAATGCTCATCAATACTAATTATTCATGTTGTCTTTCTTATTTATGACTATTAAGTTTCCTCTTTACGTTAAGCTTGCACATTTTCTGTGGGTGTGGAGAGTAGGTGTTGTGGATATCCGAAGATATCAATCTGTGGATACCTGAAGGTAGCGAATTGTGGATACCTAAAGGTATCGAACTGTGGATACCCAAAGGTACCAAACTATTGATAATGGTGGTGTCAAACTGTAGCATCTGAACTGTAGCTCTATAGACATGCCTATCTATCCACAACTAAGACAATAGAGTAGGCACTATAACATTTCCTTTAACCATTTGCATATTTCACAATTCATATATTAAAGAATCATATGATATACATTTTAAGTCATAAAATCTATATTTGCTTTCATTCATGCAATTTATGGCTTACCACCATTATTAGAAGGGTATCAAAATCACACTTGTATAATCATACTATACACATATGAGTAAAGAATATGTATAAAAATCATCATTTATGTACACGTAAATTTCTTTGGAATGCATTATGCTCAATCTTATATTTCAGTGTTTAGTCTCCCAATTCAAATGTGGTAAGTCCTATTTCATTTATTTCTAGGTGTTCGAAAAGTTTGATACACATTAAAGAAGGGTTAGATAAGATCCGTTAAAAATCATAAATGAAAACAAACTCAAAACAGTGAAATTTGAGCTAAACCCCAAAGTGATCTAAAAATAGGCAAACTATTAGTCCATAAACAAATCACTTGACGGACTCTAGTTGTTCCTTAATATTCGTATAAAAAAAGTCCGAACTGGGTTTCATGGTCTTCTAGGCATTTTTCAATCTGTGTCTTTAGTTTCCAAAACACTAAAGACCAGGCCAATTGGACTTCTAACACATGAGCTATAGATAAAATATCACATGCTACTCCAAAACAGATTTCAGGTCACCATTTTCTATCTCAATTTCCAAAATCATAAAGCCAGAACTAAGCCAGAGTCTCTTATAGATACTTATATTTCTATGCCTTAGTTTTCGTGTGCAACTGAAATCACCAAATTTAGAGGTCCGTAGGTTGATTTATGACCAAAATAATGTGACTGGTTCAACAAACCCTAGACAAAATTCCACTACCCGATAATCTCTTGTCATATTCAACCAATTATATACAAGATAACACCAAAATAGCACCAAAGCATCTTCTCAGGAACCATTCCACATCCAAATGAATATTTTTACAAATTCAAATATACACAAATACAGAAATTAACTCAGTGGAGTCCCTAACCTTAAAATGGGCAAAGTAGTTCTTGTAATGCTTTTCCTTCCCTTCCTTCTTAGCTTTGCTTGAATCACGAAGTGAAAAATAATGGGATGAATAAGGTGAAATGGACAGAAGAAAAATCTGAAGTTAAGATCAAAGTGTCGTCCATCTTCCCTCTCCATATGCCTTTTCATGAATTTTCTAGTCTTAGGCACACGTTTCAATTCCATTGGATCATATGTCACTAGGCACATGTTTCAATTCCATTGGATCATGTGTCACAATCCTATTGGACCATGTGTTACAATCCCAATGGACCACGTGTTATAATTATGTTAGACCATGTGTTACAATGCTATTGAACCACACGTTCAATTTTATTGGACCATATGTTACAATGCTATTGGACCATGTGTTAAAATTCTATTGGACATACGTGCTTTAATTTTATTAGTCCATTAATTGACTTTAGGAAAATTGCATATTGGTCCTTTTTCTTCCTTTAATTTCCATATTGGCCCATAATCTTATCAATTTATTTCATTCCCCTATGTCTTAATTTTCTATTGGAGTAAAATTCATGCTATTTGGTTAATCATTCCAGGAGTTATACCCAAAACACTACAAGCTGTTCAAGTTTTAGATCTATGTCTTTAGTTTAATATCAAATTGAAATTATCCAATTTGGAGGTCTATAGGGTAAGATGTGGCCAAATTATAGAAATCTATTTAGTGGAACCTATCCATTCAGCGAGGTACACATCCTAAATCAACTAACTCCGCTCTTATCATGCAACAACAACAAAAAAATACATTCAATTTAACCAAAAACATCCCATTTACTTATGTAATACTTCTTTTATCAATTCCCTTTACACCATATTTATAAATCCAAGCAAACATATCAAAAAATTCCATATATATTTCACGTCTAAGTATGTATGTCTATGCTGAAGTGAACAAATTATCCATTTACCCATGTATTTTACATTAAGTACCATTATATCTCTTACTATAATTAGATGTACTTAATTCATTATGGTCACTTCTTAATACACCCTAGACATGCTATAATACTTCCAGGGTATATGTTGGGGCATTACACAAGGAGTAAAGTTTGAGCAAAACATATGAGCAGCATATGGAGCATAATCCACCAAGAAAGAATCAAGATACTGAAGCACATAATAATAAAGCTCCCTCCAATAACTCAGGGTATCAGAAAGATTTTGACAAGGAACCTGATCCGTGTAAATTTGAGATGGTTATTAACAAGAGAAAGGCAACCAAATTGAAGAGTAAAAATAGGTTGAGGGAGCTTCAAACTCCCACATAAAAAATGAATTTCTTGGTTGGGAATATTAGAGGGCTTAATGACCCTCTTAAAAAATAAGTTGTCAACAATATAGTTATAGAGAAAAAACTAGTAGTGCTGGGTGTTTTAGCAACTAAAATAAAGCTTCCCCAATTACAAGTATCTCTTGCATTTTTGGGTGGTAAATGGAAAATGATTACCAATCATTCTTTTCATCGCAATGGGAGAATCATTCTAGTGTGTAACATGGAGAGAGCTAGCGTTCATATAGGCTTCATGTCAGACCAAATTATTCACACCAAATGGGAAATTTAGGATATATTTGGCAACTTAGATTTTTTTTGTTATCTACGCCGCTAATAATGCTTTTCAAAGAGCCAAACTATAGGAGGGTCTTAAAGTAATCCTAGCGTTAATAGGAGGACCTTGGGTTGTTATGGGAGACTTAAACTGCGTACTTTCGACATTGGAGAAAGAGGGTGGTAGTTCACCTTTAAAAGGAGTAGGGAAGGAACTTTTAAAGATTATGATTGGATTAAATATGGTGGACTTACGTTTTATGGGATTTCTCTACACATGGAACAATAAACAATAGAGTGAATATTTTTTAAGGAGGAAATTAGATAGATTTATCGTAAACCAACTTTAGCTAGATAAGTTTGCCCATTTTATTATTCAATTCGATGAACTAAGATGCTCGAATCACTTATGGATAGGGGTTCATAGAATGCCAGGTGATAAATTCACTAGAGCCCCATTTAGGTTTTTTAATTTTCTAGTTAAAAAACCAAGTTTTGAAGAGCTAGTTAAAAATAGTTAGGACTCGACAATGGACGACTATAAGGCCAGTCAGCTAATGAAGAAGTTGCAAAGGGTCAAACTTGCACTGAAGGTTTTCATAAAGACTAATAATGTGCAAACTGCAAATCCACTTCAAGAAACTAAAGCTAAGCTGCTAGAAATTTGGCAAAGATGTTATGCCTTTACTCATGAAGTAAACTTGAAAAATATAGAGGTAGCTAGTTTGAGGGACTATAATTAAACAATAATTACTCATAACTCCATCTAGCGGAAAAAATCTAGAGTTACTTGTCTTAGGGATGGTGATACTAATATGAATTTCTTTTACAACTATATTTTGGCAAGAAGAAATAGAAATAAAATTATTACCCTAGCTGATGAGAGTGACACTTTATGCACTAGTCCAGTTAAGATGGGGAATATTGCTACGAACTTCTTTAAGGGGTACACTTGAAACTGGAAGAACAAGTGATCTCTTTGGGGTTATTAACTAGACAATCAACCAAGAAGATAGGGAAGCACTAATTGGTCCAATTTTAGTGCTGGAAATTAAAAACACCTTGTTTAGTTTGAATTCTTCTAAAGCCTTTGGGTCAGATAGTTTTAACGCCTTGTTCTTTCAAAAGACCTGGAGCATTGGAGGTGATTTGGTGGTGGAAGTGGTGTAGGAATTTTTTAACTCTTCCAATCTTCTTAACGAAATCAATAGAACGTATATATGCCTTGTCCCAAAAGTTCAAAACCCTACTATTGTGAAAGATTTTTGCCCCATATCTTGTTGTAACACTATTTACAAACTCATTTCAAAGATCATTATGAATAGATTAAAGAAATGCTAGGAGCCTATTATCAATATTTCCCAAGGAACTTTTGTTCAAAGATGAAGCATTAGGGATAACATCTTGCTTGTTCAAGAGTTGATGAGGGATTGTATTTCCATGAGGTCCATTAAGACCTACTGCATCATGATTGATTATTTCAAAATTTTCGATATTATTAAATGGATTTTCACCATTAATTGTCTTCTAGCTTTTGACCTCCTAGATATTTTTGTGGGATGGATAAAAGAGTGCATTTCTTTAGCCAATTTTATCCTGCTTATTAGTGGAAGGCCTGATAAGTTCTTCAAAAATTTCAAAGATACTAGACAGGAGGATCATCTTTCCCTCTATCTATTGTCACTTTTCGTTAGAGATCCTCTCTAGAAAGTTGGTAGCCCTTGTCATTGAGAATATGAGATTCAAATTTCACCATAAATGTGAAGTGTTAAAGCTAAGTCATCTAGCTTTCTCAGACGATTTACTTTGGTGTGTGGAGCTGATCCATATTCCTTAAATCGAATGATGAAGATTTTCGAGGAGTTTAGCAAGATGTTCAACTTAAATATTAGTTTTCTAAAAAGTTGTACATATGTTTCATCAGATATGCAAAATGCGGAGAAGTTAAGCAGATTGACAAAACTTTAGATTCATATTCCTCTATTAAGATATCTGGGTATCCTAATTACCATAAAAAAACCAAAATATGGGGATTGCTTGCCTTTATTTTAAATGTACAAAACTAAGATCAATGCTTAGCAAAATAGGTGGTTGGCTTTTATTAGAAGACTGCAGTTGATATCAATAGTACCGAGGAACATTAGCAAGCATCAGAGTGCTCATTTGGTGCTACCTAAGAATGTTGTGAAGGAGATTGAAAAGTATACCAAGCTGTTTATATAAGATAGGAAAATTGGAAACTTAAGAGGGGCTAAGGTGAAATGGGATGAATTGTGCTTGTCTAAGGTGGAAAGGGGTCTAGCTCTAGGGATTACATCTCTTCTATCTATGTAGAAAGTAGGATTACATCTCTTATGTCTATGTAGAAAGTAATGCTCACAAAGAGGATATGGTAGATATTTAAAGATAAGGAGACCCTATAGTCCAAGTGGATAAACGAGGACTACAGGAAGGAGAAGGGCTTCTGGCAATTAGATCAAAGCAAAGACAAATCATGAAGTTTTAAGCAAATGTTGAGATTGAGACATCACATTTACCACTTGATAAAGAAAATAATCAGAAATGGGGACTCAAAGTGGTTTTGGTTTGCTAATTGGATTGAGATGAGTTCGTTAATTAACAATTATGACCTTAGATATTTGCTAATCAAAATTCCTATTCAAGCAAGAGTTAGCTCAATAATTCTTAATGGAAGTTAGGGTTGCAATTTTAGAGGGGAAACTAGCTTGATTAACATACTTCCTGCTTTTACTTCAGCTGGAGAGGAGGATGAAATTATCTAGACAGATACCAGCTTTAAGGAGTTTACCAACAGATCATACTACAAGCTGTTTAAGGTGATGCAACCTAGAGTCATTTGGCTAAAACTAATTTGGCAGAATTCCTTATCCCCTAAGGCAAATTTTATTTATTGGCTCACAATGAAAGAAAGGCTTAAAACGAAAGCTAAATGGTATGGAAATGCTATAAATATCGACACCAATTGCAACTTATGTGGAACAGAACGTGAAACTCGAAACCACGTATTCTTCTAATGCAGGGTCTCACATGTTAATTAGAGAAAAATTCAAAACATACTGTAGGTATTTTGTTCCTAGGACGATTAAGGAAACTTATTACAATGGACTATCAACATGATCATTAAGATGAGGTAAGATGGAGTAGCTCTCCAAATAGCCTTTTGCTACTTAATTTATTATATCTAGAAGGAGCAAAATAGACAGCTACATATGGTCAAGGTGATGGATGCAACAACTGGTTGGCATTACTGTGCCTTGGATAAGAGACCTCCTTCTAACTAAAGAAAAGCATCACAATCTTAGTACAAGCATGAGAAGATGTTGGAACGTGCTTCACATGCAACAATAGAAAACGAAGACCTTAGTATTCATTTATGCATTATCTTCTGGTGTGTTTTTCACTAATGTTTCCTAAGCATGGATGGTTGATCTGTGTCTAGTTTTTCCTCCTAGAATGTGTAAGTAACTGGGACATTAGGAAACTTAGTGTTGGCCCCTAATTTTTTTTTATTATAAGCATGATGAGACAAGTTTTGGGGTCTTACTATATTAATTATGTTGGAATTGATTAACATGTTAGTGTAGATAATATGACATGGACTAAGGGTTTTGAACTATTAAAGTAGTGGGAGAGGGTAAGGCTAATTTTGGCAAGTCACTTGAGTTTAAAAATCATAAGGCATTAAAGTAAGGGCAAAAAGGGACTTTTTGCAATCATTAAAGGTGTAAAAGAGAAGAAAATGGGGTGTCTTACTTTTGGAGGAGAGAGGAAAACGAAATTGAAGAAAGAAGGGAGAGAGTTTCGTGAGTTTAGGGAAAGAAAGAAGAGCAAGCTAGGTCTTGATTTTTCTTAACCTTCAAAAGGGAGTTTGAGAGTGATCAAGAAGGGAAAAAGGTAGAGGAAGATAAGAGCTTTCTTTTGAACCAAACATTTCTTCATTTGGTGAAGATTTAAAGGTAAGTGGGTTTTAATCTTTTGGAGTTTTGAAAGGTTTTTGGTTCAAAAAGCTTAGGAAAGGTATGGGTATGGTTATTCTAGGATCAATTTCATGCATGTGGTTCTTTGGGTTTTCCAATTTGAATCCTTTTGATTTGGGGTTTTTGTCATTGTTGAAGAAAATCAAGAAGGGCAAGAGGAGCAAGAGGAAAGGCATTTTTGAATGAGCTATAGTCAAAGACTTCAAGGTGGGTTTCATTTTTATAGTTAGGCGATAAGCTAACAAAAAGTTTCTGTTCATAAATGACAGTAATTA
>JANITX010000007.1:14955246-14966925 GCA_027564395.1 Erythroxylum ulei
CAAGTTATGAACTATGTGTTATGTGGGTTTGTGGTGGTCCCCTAAGTTAAGTCACGTGCACGTTGACCAAGTTAAAGACTTCTCCCGCCTGCTCGCTAGTGGCATGGAGCTCCTTCATGGACTCCCTTAAGTTCATGGCTACGTAAGACCATTATGTGGAAATGCATAGTACGTTCTGTTTTGGATCCACCCGAACCAATTTGATGTGCTGATGTGCTCATGACATGTTTGCCAAGATTGATGCATACATGGTTTGTGCTATTTTGAACTGTTTGACAAATTGAGATTTTCATGAAATAAGTGCTTTATGATTTTTAAGTGTGAAATTACTATGGTTTTGAAATTGTACCATGGCAATGAGTTTTTAAAATAGTTTTTGCTTGTTTTTCAATTATAAACTTGTTACCCACGAGCTTTTAAACTCACCCCCCTTCTTCCCCATCTTCAGGTGTTGAGCAAGAGACCAAGTGACTAAGATTCAAGGCACCACTCCAAGTTACATATCTTTGTATTTTAAGATAGATTTTGTAACCATGGGGTTTTAGTTGCGTTGCAAGTATTATTAGTTCATGTGTCTCATGTACTTTGGGATGTTGAGGCATTGATGTATTGTGGTTTGAAATGTCATTTCAGTTGTGTATGGAACGCTTATCTTCTGATGTTAATGACTTAGATATGGATGATGTTGAGCAGAAATATAGATTTGCATTTTGGTTATGGTTGAATTGAAATTAAAGTAGTTGAGGAAGTTACTGATTTGAGATGATAAATCTTAAGTGCGAGGTATTGTTATGTATTTATACGCTTTATGGTTCAAAGATTGGGCTCCGAAATCAGGGTCCAACATGTTTGGTATCAAAAAAAAAATTTCAGGGAACCATGCTCAATTATAATGGTAGTTTGTTAAGAGGTTGGGTTTCGGAAACGAGACCCAACAATCTAACTCTGCGAGGAAATAGCCTGCAATAGAAAAAATTGAGAAACTAGGATACGAAAAAAAGATGTTATATAGAGAGGGTTTTCTCATTCTCTTATAAGTCTTTTAAAAAATTTCCTTCGAGATTTTTGTTTTATAGTTAGCCTTAATATTTTGATTTAGTAATACTTTTCTCCTAACTATTTAGCCTATGCAATTTCTTACTTAGTCTATTTATTTTTTTGTAATGGTTAGTTTGATTTATTTTTGTACTTTCCTTTTTCTTGGTTGGGTATTTATTTACTTATTTTATTTTTATTATTATTCTTCATTATGTTTTATATGTAATGTATTATGCATTGCATTACATATTTTTATATTTTATTTATATGTATTTATTCATATTTTATATTAACATTATTTTACATTACATGTGGGTCTATTAGAAACAACTTCTTTAATAGGTAAACTGGTAAAGGTAAGGTCACGTACTACTGGATCTCCCCAGACCCTACTTATTAGCGAAACTCTCACTAGGTGTAGTAGTAGTAGTAGTTTTTGTTGTTGTTATATGCTTTTACCATTAACTTTCATATAATGCCTTCCTTACTTCGACCATATGTTTTTAATCAAATTTCTTTAGAGAGTTTATGTTATAATATTGTTTTATATAACTTTGAAATAATTATTTTCTTTGTTTATGTTTATGATTTACTAGTTTATATATTAAGGATACATATAGGTGGAAACAAAATGTACCTGAATTTTATTGCTTATACACTTGGTATATATTCCATATGGAGAAATATAAAGTTATGACAAACGACTACAAGAATGATGCTCAATATTGTTCAATACTATTGCAATATGGCTAGCCAACTTGACAGGCCTAAAGTTAAAAAATCATCTTTTTACATATCCTAGTTTACTTATAACATCTAAGAGACCAAATTTTAAGGATTGTTTACTCCTAATTGAGAGGATTAAGAGAAAACTTGGGAGTTGGTATAACATATGTTTACCGTTTACTGGTGCAGTTTTAACTCATCAAGTGTATTTCTTTCAATCCTGTCATATTTGTTTTCCCAAAAACATAGTCAAATCAATAGAAAAATGTTAAGAAGCTTCTTGTGGTTTGCAGATATTAACAAAAAGCCATAATTAAGGTCAAATATTCAGATATTTATATACTAAAGGAGGAAAGAGGAATTGGTATTGTATCCATAGAATTATCAATAAGGTTCTAAGATCCAAAAGGTTATGAAGACTCTTAATTGATAAAAAGCAATGATATAAAAATGGACCAAACTGGTCGGTTCGACCAGGTTAATTACGAACTAGATTGGTTTCCAGTTAGATTTCTACTTTTTAACCGTTGGGAATTAAAATCGGTTAGTTAAATAATAAACCGACTAATTTGTGCTAAACTGTTAACTGATGCATTTCTTCTTTTACGCCCAAAAAATAGATCAATATAGAAAAATGATATTTTTGTGCAATTGACACTTGAGAAATCAATTGATTGTAGTGAAAACTAATTTAGAACCAAGATTGAGCAAATAGGTAGTTGAGTTTGGCACCAAAAACTAGACAAAAAACTCAAAATAGGTTGAGAGATTTCTTGAAGCACCAAATGCAATCTTCACTTTAATAGACCATGGAAGAGGGATAATTGAGTAAGAACAACGACCACAACAACTCTGCCTTCATCACCATCTTCAACAACACTCTATCTTTAAAAAATGATGATTGATGTTAACTAGATCTCATAACAAAAAGAAAGAAGAATAACTAAATCTTGTAACAAAAAGAAAGAAGAACCCAAATCCAAGTTATCTTCAAGGAAATGAGAGGTATAGTTGGCGGAAGCAGAGAGATTTCTTGGTAGGGTTGATAGGTTCAAGGTTAAAGTGGAGGCTGGGGTTTGCTATGGGAGAGATGTTTGTAAATGTTTTTGATAAAAGGGTTAACATGGACATTAGTGCTTGGCTATAGAGCGAAAAAGAAAAGAGGGTACGGGTGTTTGCAAATGCTTTTCATAAAAATTGGAACTTTGAATATTAGGAGAAGAAAAAGTTGATGGGACATGTGAGGATAGAAATTAAGAGGATGAAGTTTCATGTTACATCTATAAGCAATAGTTACTAGTTAGTTTTCGTATTTTTACACCTTTCTCATGTTGTTTTTCTTTTCCTTTTTACATTTACTTATGTTCTCTTGAGAAATTTTTATTTTTAATTATAGATAATTTTTCTTAAATTTTAGTTACACAATAATGAAAAAATTCAATTACACACCATATAAATATTAATAGACTAATAAAATATAACTAAATTGATAATTTAATTTAATTCTTAAATTTGAATTAATTAATTTAATGTAATTAGCTAATAATTTAAAATAATTATAATAAATTATTAATTTGTATGACATTTAATTAGTTTGATATAAATTTAAAAATTGAGTTAGATCATTATAAAAGTAACATTTGATTAGTTTATATATAATATTTATGTCACATATATTTTAACACTATATTTTAAAGTGAAATCTAAATAAAGGCATTCTTCTAAAACATAAAAATTATTTAATTGCAGTAGAAAAAGTTGATGTAATCATGCCAATACTTTGGATGAAAGTGTAACTTACAAGTTTTTATATATAATTGGAGAATTTGAAACTTTTGAGAATAATGAGACATAACCTCTTTTAAAAATATAATTTTAATTTTTAATATTTTTAAATTTTATATTAGACTCTAATTTAGTTTGAATTATTAAATTTGTTTCATTATGAGTACATTATATAATAATAGACATTGACATATTTTTTATTTCAATAAAATATTTTATTTTTACTTACTCTTATAATTTTTATTTTTAATTTATTATATACTAGTTTTATAGTGGTTTAATACTAGCTGAACCTTTAAACCTTAAACCTTTCTTTTGACTGGTTCAATGTTCAGTCCGGTTTTTCATTGATAAAAAGGCCTTATGGGTGAAGTGGATACACATATATTACTTAAATGGTAACATTTTTTTAGAAAATTAATCTAAATATAAAAAGTTCATAAACAATGAGGCAATTAATAAAGTTGAGGAAAATTTCATACAGTGATTTAATATGTAAAATGGATCATGGTAGCAACTCTTGGTTTTGAATGATAATTAGAGTAAATTGGGACCTTTACATTCGATCAATAGAATGAACAATTTGAGAAACTATTACTAAAGAATGCTAAGGTTAAAGAAATGATAAAATATAATCAATGGCACAACAATATCACTGTCGCATTCATTATTATGGACAATGTATCATACTATAACACAAATGAAAGCAAAGAAGAAATATTAACATGGATGAAGCATTTTTTTTGGTTTCTATTACTAATACATTTTGCAAGGAGATTTTCACAAACTAAGCATAAAGAATGAATTGGTTTAGAGTAGTTTGAATCAAGCAGGTTCTTCCCAATATCTCCTTTATCCTATGGTTGGTGGTAAAAAGATATTGCCAACCTTAGAAAGGATGCAAAGAATCAACATCTTTAATGCTACAAGTTATGCAAATAACAACCTAGAACATTAAATTACCTATTCTTTCAATGCACCTTCACTTCAGTATATGAACCATAGTTTAAAATTTATGAAGAACGAAATGATATTATATAATGGCTAAGTTATAAAGAAAAATATGCAGAAGGGTGATCTCTTGATATACATAATAGCATTTGGGAGCACCATTTATATCATTTACAGGGAAAGTAATAAGAGAATATTTTAAGATAAGGCGAGGCCTATAAATTAAATAATTCAAGAACTTATCAATTAGATAAGGGAACAACTATTAGTTAATGATATTCAAATGCTTTATAGTAGGGGAATAACAGAATAATGGGGAATAATGGAACTATATAATGGTTGATTGGTTATTTCTATACTAACATAATTTTACTGGAAATGCATGATATATCTGTAGCTAGTACTGGAAAGTACGGGTCGATCCATAAAGACAGTGATTACTAGTAATTGCCTTTCTCCTACTATCTAGACTATAGATTGGTTTTGGATTTTAATAAAGAAAATTAAAACTTATATAATTAAAATAAAATAGGCAGTAATATTGAACATAGAGATGAAAGAAGTCACTTATAAAACAATCAATATCAAGAATTATTGTCTAGGTTATGAATCCTCCAAAACCCTTAAATAATTGACCTTTTATTATGCAATTGTTTTCTTGACTATTGGATCGTGAAAATTCCTATGGTATGCTAATAACTCTCTTTAGTTTACTGACAACTAATCCTAAGTTTATCAACCAAATTAATCATGTTAAAGTTTATAGGATCGCTTTACCAATTTGTGAATTCTACTATTAGGTTTGACCCTAATTTTCAGGATTTATGATGACCTAGCTATAGGTTTGTAATTAACTCCTTCCAATTACGGTAGGTCTACTTATACACAGGATTTCTCAATCTCTATGTCATGAAATCAAATTATGCATTAACATTGTAACATCCTGTTCCTATACCAAGGGTTAGAGCCCCAGATTTCGATAATTGAGAAAAATAGCAATGAAAGATTAGAAAATGCATTTCATGCTCATGCATAAGGTTAGCATACACGTATGTGAATTTTTAATTTTTGCACATGAAAATAATTGTACATGCATCCATTGAAATATTCTGGGTATAATTAATTATAAATGTGATTATGAAAGAATTGTGAATTAATTGAATTGAAAATCAATGTGGAGAATATATGCATTGATTTAGAAATTTTGGAGAATTTTAGAAGAATTTTAGAATTTTTTGAACATTACTGGATTAGGAAAAATGCCAATTGGTAAGTAAATTGGTAAAATGAAAATAAAAATAAGAATAAATGATGATGAAGAAATTTGGGAGTCGACCTCAGAACTTTAGAGATAATGATTTTTGAAAATCTATAGACAAATTGGAGAAAACTAGGGAGAAGATTAAATTAGTTAATTGAGAAAATAGTTAATGCTTTATAAGCTAGATAAGTGACAAGTGTCATTTACTTTAAGTTACTTTACGATGGTGTTAGTCTTATACTATAAGATTAAGTTTGAAAGACCAAGCACAGTATCCTTGTCCTAGTTACCTTCTTTGTAGTTATCTTCTTCAAGTTTCTTTCTAATACACAGAGTTTTTCATCAAATATCCACAAAAGTGAAACTTTGCTTTCCCTTATCTTCTACCACTCCCATTTTTGTTATCTATTTCTTTTGCCTAAAAAAACTTGACCCAAACCATCTGTAAGATGAAGTACGTGGTTGCATAAAAATTAGGGCTTCTTGATATTTGAAGATTTTGGAGTTGTAACAAGTAAGTATTATGGTAATCCTTATGAGAAATAGGAATATAAGATAAATTTGATGATTTAATTGTCATTACATGATCATGGAAATAAGGGCCATTTTCATGAACACTGTGTAAAAAAGATGAAAATCTGGATATGTTGTCATTTTGTATATGATGATTATTATGTTATCAGATAGTGTAGAGTCAATTATTGAGCAGAAATATTAAGGAAAATATGCATGAGAAGAGTGCAGAAATTATGTAAGTGGTAGAGACATATATGCTCTGTTTTCCTTTTTCACTGGGTATATATGTATACATACGTGAATATTTTTGCTGGATTGGAGACATCAACCAAAAATAAGTGTAGGGTTAATGTGAAAGATAAATTTGTGATATAGCGATGAGTTATGATGAAATGGAAGAGTTGATGGAACTGAATGAGTGTAGTGGAGAATATCTATAACTAGGTGCATAAACATTTTTGAAGAAAACAGAAATGAAGGCTCTATTTCTCTTTGTTGTGAATGTATGCATATACATGAATATGTAAGTGTTTTTAGAGATGATCAAAAGAATGAATTTAGAATTGGAAAATGGTTGTAAGATGATGGTTTGAGATGAGAAAGACCGTCTAGACGATCGCGACCCCGCTACCGTCCAGACGATCGCGACTTTGAAGGTTGGAGGCTGACGAACATCCTTCAATATTTTGGCTATATCTCCTTCGTCCGACCTCTAAATGACATGAGACTTGTACCAGTGCACTCGTAACACATTGCTCTACTAATCCACCAAAAAAAATCATAGCAATCTAAAATCAATTGAGAGAGATCAAGTGTAAAATATGGGACGGGTCTAACTGAGTCTGTTTACAAATAGTCTAATATTTTTGTCCTTATCTGTCACACCCGAAAGCCTTTTGCAAATTGAATAGTCTTGCTTCTTTCAACTATAACTTCTTCTCCATACCTCCTAATGACTTTATTCTTGAAACAATAGGTTCCTAACACATTATTCTATCTCTCCATAAAATTGATATTATTCTGAATTGATTTGAAAAAGATTTATTAAATGAAAGTGAGGGAATCTGTTGGAATAGTATGAACTAGTATGATTTCACTGAACATGCTGGGGTATTTCTGTTATATCTTGATCTGTAGATTTATAAATGAGATGATTTTTAATTTTCAATAAACTAGAGAGATAGGGATATAAATTATGTGAAGCGATCAAATTTTAATTCTATCTCTAAAAATTTCAATTTTCTGGATTAAAGTCAAGTACAGAATACTGTTATAGTTAAAAATAGTCCGAATTATTGGGAGAATATCTTTCAAAATACTAGACCAATTTGTATGATTTTAGTGTCATTAGAAACTTAATACATAGGGAAACATGTTTCTAAAAGAAAGCATTACCAAATGATTTCATTATCGAGGTCAAAAAGAACATGTAAAGTTGACCCGAAATGATGATTTTTGAAAAAACTGAAGTGAACAATTGAATGATTAAACTAGATTCAAGTGGTTGTTTTGATACATAAACTTTAAGTATAAATGTTACTTAAGTGAGTTTTGATATTGGAATGACTTTATGACCTAAATAATGGAAAAGTACCCGGGAATATCATTGAGCATGCATTGTACATGGTCCATATACCTAGTTGTGCATAAATGAGTTCTTATAATTGTGTATATTGCATAACTCTGATGTGCAGGATAAACATCCGCATTCAGACGTTTCCAGAACTTGGAAGCAAATGCTAATCTAGAGCGTACTATGAGTCAACCTAGATGGTCTTACTTTAAGTGTTTGTTTCGTTTAATTTATGTATTTAAATTATGCAACATAAATTATGTATTGAATGATACTGCAATGTGAATGTGAGATTGATTGTTTGATTTTGGACATAAAAGGTCCAAAGTTCTTGATGCATGAAAGCGATATTAAAGTGCTACTTGTATGTGAACATGATGAAATAAGTGCTTCTAAATGTGATCTCTAAATGCCGGACTAAGGTCCGATGAGAATGTATATGAGAATGTGTAAATAAGATCATGTGAATGACTGAAAATATGTGATTGATGCATTTCATTACATGAATGTATGAAAGATAAAGGCAGTGGTGACTGGAGTCGCCAGTGAAAAAGAGCTTAAAGCTCGATATGTGATAAGAGCCTCAGACTTAGTTGTGAATGTACCTGGTATCCACTAAGGGATATGAGACATTCTCTGATTCAGCTAGATATCCACAAGGGATATGAGCTAGCTCGATATCCACTAAGGGATATTGGCCAGTGAAAAAGACATTCGGTCATAACAAAGTAATAATTGAAAGTGAGTCTCATGAGCACTGCATATGCATATGACATGTATGATTTAAATTATTTGAATGATTTCTAATGTATTATGTGATTGAGTGAGCCATCGAGGATGGTAACTCACTGAGTTCGCAAAACTCACCCAAAATTTGCAATTATTTTTCAGGCTCAAAAGCGTACCTCGTTAGACAAACGGGAGTATCCCTACTATATTCAAGTAAGAGATAGAGGTCGGGATCAGATTGTGTCTGCATTTATATTTTCTTATTTTTGTATCAAATGAAGTCTTCCGAAAATTTTGTATCATGTCTATATGATTACTTCTGTTTTGTAATAACTTTCCAAAGTGAAAAGGTTTGTAAAAGAGATTGATCAAAGTGTAATGACTTTTATGATTTCAAATTTTATGAAATAAAAGAATAGGCCTGAATTTGAATATTGATTTCCGCACACGTTTATGAAAAAAAGGAAAAATTTGTACTGAGCTTTAATGAGTTTTGACTGTTCTAGCTTGTCGCCCTTGCGGGATTAACACTCGAATATCACTTAGGATGTTGGGCACGTGTCTTGCGAGGGTGAGGTGCTACAATTTGGTATCAAAACCTAGATTTAGTATCCTACGTGGGTGTTTTCTAAAATATATGTTAAGGTACATGCATTTAAAACATGTCTTAACATGCAGTGGCAACTGATCCCTAGTCTGAGTCGCATGTGTTTGAGTCTCACGCATGAGCATTTGATAAGTGTTTAAACTGATATAATAGTGAGAAAAAATGATGATCTGTCAAAATATGAGAGGACGGAAGTTTGTGGATATGTAGAAATAAGGAATAATATATAGTTAGATATGACAGATATAGATTCAACACATTCGTATTGGTGGAGGTATCCGGGAATACAACATCAATATTATATTTGGGTAATATATCCTTGAATGCGGGATAAATGTGAATATATTGTTGTGGATTCATAGAGGAAAATAGGGATAAGGTAGAAATGATAAGATTTAAAGCGTATAAACAAAGTTGGTTGAAAACAAAATTTTTTATGACCTGGAGAGGTTAAACTTGGACTTGAAATGAATGTCAGATAAATGTGATAAGAGTTATGATTTAGCCTAAGAATTTGTCTATTAAATTGAGATCAGAATTTCAAGATGATTATTTATTTATGATTCCAAATTGATTGCGAACATTTGTATGTACAATGATATATGGTAATTGGAAGCAGAGATGATGATAACGATATATGAAAAAGTTGTCAAGGTTAAGTTGATTTGTTATTGTGAATACACATCTAATAATGGGATCACCATGACAAGTGAGAATATTGAGCGTATATGTATTACATGTGTGGAGATGGTATAGGAAGCAATCTATGACTTATTGAATAATTGCTAGTTATAGTTCCTATAGTTTAAAGTCTAAGATGAATTAGAGTAAGATGTGAAAGTGTTTATAGTGATCAATTAGGAAAGAATTGAGATTGTTAATAAAGTTATTATATATAATGAATTAGAGGAAATAGAAACAGGACACGAACGTGGTATAGTTCCCACGATCATGGCTGAGATTATTTGGTTCTATCATGATCGAACAAAAGGTCCACCCCGATCCTGGCAGTCATGAAAATAAAAATGTTATCTAGAATCAATTGGAATCCAGGTATCATTAGCGGATGGTGAATTATCATGAATGCATCTCTAGATAAGATGTAATGATTTGGATGATATATACCAAGGTATTAGAGTAAATGAAATTGCATAATGCCTCACTGAACCTTATTATAAAGGATGCTCTAATCATATAAGTTATGGCATAAATTGATCTTCTAGAGGTACTAAGAATGACTGATAAGTAATTATGGAAAATAATTAATTGATAAGGATATCTTGAGCAGTATCAAGGATAGTAGCAAGAATTCTTCTTTCAAAGAAGAATTTCACTGAGATAGGCTCAGTAAACCAGATGATTCAATTTAAGAATGATCAATGAAGCAACAAATTAGAAATGAATAAGTAATGAGTCGAAAGTGAATATCAGAGTCATATCCTTAGCGGAGACTCAAGCATAAGAGGTAGAAAATGCTACTGAGAGTGTATGCGTTTTGTTTGATGTAAAGTATCCAACTACGTCAGTAGATTTTTGGAATTTGAGATAACACTATTGCTAATGTGAGGAGAAATTAGGTCCACGTCATACTCTGTGTAAATATGTATGGGAGATACAATTATATTGATGAATGGGTTACCAATACAGGAAGTTAAGTTTGCAAATGAATTAAAATGTGTGGAGAAATTGGTATGAATGAGCAGACATTAGAATAATTTAATGTGAAATATGAGGAAATCTAAAGAATGGAGAAAATCATTGGAGAAAGATAAGTCAATTGGGAAATTGAAAATTACAGGAGATAATATTACCTCATTGAGGAACTAGTGACTTAAGGAATTATGAGAACTAATCAAGGGCATATGGAGTTTTGGCAATATTTTTTTGAGTCAACAAATGCCTCCGATAGTATTATGGTATTGAAGATTAAAGAGATCCAAAGAAAGTTGAGGTAATAATGAAGTGAGAAACTCCAAGGAAACTATAAGAGATCTAAAGACCTTTAGAACTATCTATATATATTGGACACTACCAGAAGTTGTTGAGGGATTTTTAATGATCTTAGACTTTGACAAAACTGTTTGAGGACAAATGTGTAAATCGTATAGACTATTGAATGTAAAGAGAATTTTGAGGAATTAACGATGATAATAATATCATTAGGAATTGGAGATTATGTTGTATACAATGATGTTTCACACCAGAGATTAGGATGCGATCTAATGCAGCAAAATAAAGTGAGTTTGTATACATAGGGATAATTAAGCCCTATGAGTTGATTATTTGACACAGAACTTGCTACAATAATGATTCCTTGTAACATCCCGCTTCCGTAGAACGGGTGCAAGGGTACATGCCTTTATGGCTTGCCTAGATTCATTGGTACTGGACAACTGATTACTGAACTGACTGATGTGGTAACTGCACTGAGATAAGCATATTGTTATATGGCACTGATAAATTTATTGAGTTATTGGGTGACAAAGGACTGAC
>JANITX010000007.1:14967025-14981539 GCA_027564395.1 Erythroxylum ulei
TTACAATTTTGTATTGTTTTATTTATTTATCATCCAAAATTTTATTTTATTTTATTTCATCAAGTAAATTAACCAACCCCCCCCCCCCCCAATCATATACACTAATCCATTCATTATAAAAGCAAATCACAAGCTCTCTATGGATATGATCCTTTATCCCTACTAGTAAAATTTTAGTTGTGCATACTTAAGTATTATTTTCTAGTGTGTTTATCACACACTAAGAAAATTTGATGTCACTTTCAATGAGTGAAGTGATTTAGGTTTTTGTTTAATATTAATTGGTGTTTTGTATATATATATTTGTTGATAAATTTTTTTGATCTTTTTAAGTTTTCTAATGTTTGTGTATGACAGTGACTAGATCTCCTCGTCAAGATCCTGTATAATTAGTCCCGAGATCAAAAGGGCACAATAAAGGTGGTGTAGGGAAAATAGAAAAAATCTAAAAATAGAGCAAGGAATTGATATGGAAGAAGTTATAGTCAATCTAAGAACCCTAAGGGAGTTGACTGCCACAGACTTAAATCAAAGACCTCTATACATTGCTTTGCCAAATTTTATTGAGCATATTACTTTTGAGCTTAAATTTGGTTTAATACATCTTTTGCCCAATTTTTATGATCGTACAGGTAAGGATACTCACAAGCATTTCAAGGAGCTCGAAATGATTTGTCGTAGTACGATACCTCCAAGGGTGATGTAAGAGCAAATTATATGGAGAGATTTTTCATTTTCACTAAAAATGCAACAAAAAATTGGCCTTTTGATTTGCCTGTACGAAGTGTTAGTATATGAACTTAAATGAAAAGACTATTTTTGGAGAAATATTTCCAACATCAATGACTACAAGCATAAGGAAAGACATTTGTGGGATAAAACAACATTATGTAGAATCCTTTTTAAAACATTGGGAGGGCTTCAAGAAATTGTGTGCCAACTGCCCCCATCATAATATCACGAAGCAAATATTTATCTAATACTTTTATAAAGGATTATTACCAATGGTTAAGAGTTTGATAGATGCAGCAAGTGGTGGAGCACTAGGTGAAAAGACTCTCGAGGAGGCAAGAACTTTAATCGAGTGCATGGTAGTAAATACTTAAAAATTTGGTATTCATAATGTAACATACCACTCCCATAGAGCATATTCTTGACATACCGAAGGATATTCGAGAACATACTTTATAAAAGGGCACGTTAAGATGGTTGCATTTCCATATTTTAAAAGGCATGGCATATCAACTCTTTACATATTTTGATCATTTCAAAACGAAAGCATTTCAAATCTTCATTTTGGCTCATTTCATTCACAATCATATTGTCCTATTTCATTTACAAACATATACAATCTCAAATGTCATTTCATTTCTAAAATTCACATGTACATTATACAACAGTTGAGAGATACAATTCTTGATACAACATAACTAAGACATTTGCAGGTACAATTGATCCCGACACTAACCCATGTCCAAATGCAGAAGTTACTTCAATTAGACTACCTAGATCTCCTCTGAACCTGAAATCAACGTTACAAGTTTGTTTTGTAAACTCAGTGAGTGAATCATCATCGATGTGCTCACTCAAATAGAGCATAAACATCTCATGCATAAAACACAGTTCAATCAGTATAACACCTCATCCAAATTCAAATCTCATAGATATCACATTACTCATCATATTTCAATAAGCATATTATGAATACAAAGACATCATATAGTCATTTCAGAGCAATCCAATCATTCTCAATTCTTCATATCATCAACATGTACATAAGCATTACGCATCATTATATCATCACAATTCAACATTTATTTGCAATCGATCTCATGAACACATGTAAAGATATAGATGCAAATGCACATGAAACTCACTTACATTTTTATTTTGTTGTGAACGATTGCCTATTTAACTGTCCCATATCCGTTGTGCATACCAGGCTCATTTCAGATACTATCCCATACCTATTATAGATACTGGGCTCATTAATTGTTGAGCCTGTGGCACTTTGTGTAAATTTTGAGCTTTAAGCTCTTTTCACGTTAGTCACTCCGATCACAACTCCTTTATCTGATCATACATATTCATGTGATGGAGTGCAACATTCCATATAATATTTGATCAATCACTTTCTTTCAATGCACATAGTCAATTATCACAATCATCAGATCTAAGTCCAGCATTCAACATTTAGTTGAGTACACAGTTCCCCAATTCACATACGATCAGTAAACACTTCCAATACATTCCCGCATATGAAGCTCCTCAGACTAGTAATGTCTAGAATATCACAATTATATAAGTATCAATTCAGTAACTAAACTTTAAACAAAAGCAATTTAGTTGTAGTGATGATCTTCTAGGTTAACTCATAGTACGCTCCAGATAAGCTATTGCCTTGGTGAATCGACAATGATTGGATGTGAGCGATCACTTGTATATATATCTTCTTGCAATACACACATAGAGTTCATAATTCATTACGTTGTCAATCATATGATTACTAAATCGTTCACATGTATATAGATCATGTTTCAATGCATGCTCAATTGACTATCCTAGGTATGTATCCTTATTCACAAATCTTGCTCATTCATTCATCATAGCTTGTATATAACTTGTTTGCATTTAGGTTATGCTTTAGGTAAGTTTGATTACCCTAAATTCATAAATCATACATCCATCAATTCTTTCCAAGCATTAAGTATTCACATAATTTACCAATTCTCATTCAATCATACCAAATTCATTACTTATATCATTTGAATCACATTTTCATTCACATGAACATCTTTATACCATTAACAACTCATACTTCTCAAATTCATATACATTGATATCAATCATTCCATTCCTTAATTTATAACCTCAATTAAAATCTTAAACTTATCAAACACGTAATCATTTAAACAAACAACTTTTTAGGCTCATTTCAAGCCCCAATCAAGTCTAATTACACCATTATAAAGTGTCTTAACCTTATATAGTGTAACAATTGCCTAAAACCAACCTTTTCTCCTTCCAAAGTACTTCCCAAAACCATGTAAAGGAGCCTTATAAATCCCAGAATCGTGGGATGAGTGAGCCAAATGTTCACTCACCCATAACCTTCATTTTGCTTCTAATTTTTACTCCTTCATACTTTATCCAACACACCTTCACCAAAGCCCATCAATTTCACTTCAATTCTACCTTTTTCATGCTTCAATCCCTTATCAAATTCATATCCAAACCTAATTCAAAAATCATTCATTAGACAACTCACAAATTATTATCTTTCACACATCAAAATTAAAACAGAAACTATCATTCACTATCAATCATATATCCTAGTTCTGTTGCCGTTTTAAGATCACTATATTAGCACCTTTCTTTAACATAAATTCACCTTAATTATACCTCAAATCGTAATCTAATTTATCCATAAAACAATCCATAACCTACTGTTCATACATCCAGAACACAATAGAAAAGTATCTAAGTTCATGCGGAAATTTCCAGCACAATTCATCATCAATATCATATACATTTCATCCCAATTTCATCATCATAAATTCTCTATTATAACATGCCATAAATATCAATCTTTTACTTGTCTAGCTCAAAGATCAAGCTAATTCAGCTTTTAATGCTTGCAAAATTATCCACAAGTACAAGATGGAAGTAGGTTGGTTTAGCAACAAGATGATAACAGAATAGAAGACATCAACATATGTCTTTATTACTGCAAAATCTTATAAGGATTTTGAGTGGTAATTGAACACAATTGAAGAAAAACTCTAGAGCTATGGAAGAGAGTATATTTAGGTGGAGGGAGTAAGGAAAGAAGAGAAATGAACTCAGCAGAGACATTTCTGCTTTAGCTTGGCGCTTTAGGTGCTAAGTGTCACCTTATTAACTTGACTTATGTCATTAGGCATGCCTTCCATTTGTCCCATAAATAAGTTGCCAAATTTCACACTTATTAATAGGCCATTTTTTAATCAATGATCAATGTCATTTGTGAATTAAATATCTATGGCAAATGTCACTCATTTATCTATGCCAAATATCACTTAATTATAGGCTTAGTCATCCTAATTTTTCATATGTCAATTTGACTTACCACTTAGCATTTTTCATAGAACAATTTACATTTTAATTCATCAATTTCTCAATTGTAACAATAAATTCCAAGTTACCAATTATATTCCATCAATTCTTGTCATTGGTAATCCAAAGTACAAGACATTGGAAATACACACTCATTTTAGTTTCATACCCTGGAATATATCAATTGAGTGCAATTTGTCTAAATCACAATTCATGTATGTATGCTAATATTATGCATATGAATACAATTATAAAATCACATCACAATTGTACCAAATTCATTCTATATGATGTCACTCATATGACTCAATAGTCTAACACTTTAGATCCTTCAACAATTTAAGAGACGGGATATTACACATAATAATGTTCGTATAATAAACGAGATAAGCAATTCATCCTTAGAACATTATTTAGATGTACTAACACCTTTGTTAGATATATTGTTGTATGGTAAGCATAGGTGAAATCTTAAGGGATATGAGCAAATGCAAACCATCCAATAGATGGGTGCCCAACTCTACAAGACAGAAACATAAAATATGACAATGTTGTACGAGGAAATCTTTCCTAACAATACGAACCATATTTCCAGACCTATAACCCTGGTTGGTGATATCATCTGAACCTGAGTTATGGAGGGAATAAGTAGTAGAACTACTTCCCACATAGGTTACAGAGTGAGCAGTAATTTCAGCCCAAACCACAAACTTCCTATTTTAACTCAGGTATGCCATTAGAGGATACGATTAAGTCTTTTGTGACTAATACTTCGCACTTTCAGTAAGATGTGAAACAATTTTAGCAAGAGACAACATCTCAATTTCAAGAGGAAACGTCTAGCATTTAAAACCTCGTGCTTAATTAGGAAAATGTCACTTTATGGTTGATCAAGGTATACTTCTAATATATATAGTTTCCTCGAAACTATAAAGGTTGACAAGTCTAAGATTGATCTCATTTTTGCTTTAACTTACACCTCATATGTGCGAGAAGTTCATTCTTTGCTTGGCCATACGGGTTTTTGCCACAATTTCATCAAGGATAGCTTCTCCTTGATGCAAGTTCTTATAGTAGGATGTCCCTTTTGAGTTTGATGACAAGTGCAAGGAGGCATTTAACGAACTTAAGGAACTCTTGACATCCCCACCAGTGATTCAAGCTTTAAATTAGAGCCTTCTCTTTTAAATTTTATGTGATTTAAATTATTATGAAATGGGGGGATTCTAGGACAAAAAGTGGGAAAGGCTACACATTCCATCTCCTACACTTCAAAAACTTTAAATTTGCCTCAACTAAATTATTCTACAATAAAAAAGAGCTAAAAGAGAGGTTTAATTTGTTGTATTTTCTTTAGAAAATTTATGTCCATACTTGTTGGGTGCTAAAATTGTTGTTTACTCTAATCATACATCTTTGAAGTACTTGTTGACCAATAAAGAAGCAAAGTTGAGGTTAATAAGATGGATTCTCCTCCTTTAAGAGTTTGATTTAGAAATCACAGATAAGAAGAGGGTGGAGAATGTAGTTGTTAATCACCTCAAACACTTGGTTCGAGGGGAAGATGATGTCAGTTTGAGAGAAATATTTAGAAATGAATAACTATTTTCTACCAATTTGACACCTCCATATTATACAGATATTGTGAATTTTCTACTTGCTGACAAGATACCTACAAGCTTGTCAAAGGCTTAGAGGGACAATTGGAAGAGTGAAGCCAAGTACTTTATGTGGGATGATCCCTATTTTGGAGACATTATGCAAACTAAGTAAAAAGAAGGTATATTATAAAGAGTAAGACACTTTCTATTTTGAGCTTTTATCACTCTTATGCTTATGGAGGGCACTTTGGAGTAAAAAGGACTACCCATAAGGTTTTAAAGAGTGGATTTCATTGTCCTTCATTGTTTAAGGATACATATGTCTTTTGTAGGTCATACGATAGGTGGCAATGAAAAGGTAACTTATCCTATAGAAATCAAATGCCACAAAGCCTTGTTCTTTTTTAAGAAATCTTTGAAGTTTGTGGCATTGATTTCATGGGAGTGTTTCCTTTGTCTTTTGGTTTTTATTATTTTACTCTCAGTTGATTAGGTTTCCAAGTGGGTGGAAGCTAAAAGCCACCAAGACTAATGATTCTAAAGTTTTTGCAATTTTTGTCAAGTATAATATTCTTTCTAGGTTTGTGTTGCTGAGAGCCATCATAAGTGATAGGGAAGCACACTTTTGTGATAAGTTGATGGAAACCTTGTTTAAGAAGTACCGTGACATACATCAGGTTTCATCTTCTTACCATCCCTAAATAAGTGGCCAAGTTGAGGTATCCAATAGAGAAATCAAACCAATCCTAAAGAAAACAGTTTAACCAAACAGGAAGGATGGAGCTTGAGGTTGGAAGATGCATTATAGGCCTATAGGATAGCCTAAAAAATGCCAATTGGCATGTCCCTAAGTAGATTGGTGTTTGAGAAGCTGTGTCATATTCATGCAGAACTACAACATAAGACATATTGGGCTATCAAACATTGTAACAGGAATCTTGATGATGCAGGAGTGCATAGAAAGTTATAATTGCAAGAGCTTAAAGAGATGTGGAATGAATTTTATGTGAATGGAATGATCTATAAAGAAAAGATCAAAGCTTTCCATGACAAGATGGTCTTAAGGAAAAGCTTTGTTATTGGTCAAAAAATGCTTCTTTAAACTCAAATTGTTCCCAAGTAGGTTGTATTCTCATTAGGTCGATACTTTTGTGATTTCTGATGTTTTCCTATATGGTGTAGTAAAGATGCAGAGTCTAAAAATTCAAAAAACATTTAAGGTGAATGATCATTGCTTAATTCATTACTATGAAGGATTTCCATTAGAGAATGTAGAAGTAAGGGTACTTAAAGACATAAATCACATCATGCATTGAAGAAGCCATGAAGTCGAGCTAATGATAGTAAATAAAGGCACTACTTAAGAGGTAACCCAAGTATAGTTTGTTCCTTTTCCTTTATGGGTTGTTTGGATGATTAGAATCACCATTCCATTCCTGATCTATTCTTAGTAATAGATTATTTCCTTGTATGGTTGAAGAAAACATACAAAATATATAATTTACGGGTTTACTTATTCATTAAGTTTGGGAAATAAGTAAACTCATCCTCCCCTCATCTTTATTTATTCCAAGTAGGTTGGGAAAAAATGAGAATTTGTTAGACAAGAATATCCTTACAGAATCCATTTAATTACTTATCTATAATAATAATAATAATAATAATAATAATAATAATAATAATAATGTAGTTATTGGGGACTATTGATATTTTGGTCTTTTATTAGTTATTCCTTTGAAAATGAGAATTTGTTGGACAAAAATATCCTTAAAGAATCCACTTAATTACTTATCTATAATAATAATAATGTAGTTAGTGGGGACTATTGGATATTTTGGTCTTTTATTAGTTATTCCTTTGTCATTCCAAATTTATCTTTTTAAACCAAAGATTGGAATTAAATCATCATTAGAAATTATTAGGAATAAACTAAACTAAACAATATATATTTAATTCTATTCCTCATCTATTTTATTCCTAAAGAATCACTATTCTATTCCTTATCTATTCTTAGAGGTGAACCAAATGCCCTGTTACATTTTCGAAATTGTCATTTTTTTTGAAAGCTCTATCTCTTAAATTTAATGTTACATTGGGCACAATGTTATATATATATATATATATATATATATAGTCTCCTTTTCTATTGCTCATAGGATTATATAGTTATAATTTGAGAGTAGAAAAAATCAAAAAAATTCATGGCAACTTAGGTGTGCATTCTTACCTTTGTGGTTAGTTGATGTAGATTCCTTTTAGAAGAGTAGTGACTAGTGGTAAGACATAACCAATAGAATTTTAAGCCTCTTAGACTGGCACATATATATCTGTCTCATTGTCTTTTATTTATGTGTTACCTTCATGACTTGTATATCTTGACTTTCCCTTTATTTATTCGAGACTAAATTTTTATCAGATGAGTTAATATGAAAATGATATATGCATTCTCTATTTTACAAGCTACATAGTCAAATAGTTGATCCAATGATATGATTTATCCTATTATTAAGCCCCTTGAGCTTTATTAGCCTTTTCTTTTTGTATTAACCATATTATGAGCCTTTATCCTAACAAAATGTCTTAGCTAAGCCTTAAAGCTAGTGGAGCATTTGTAATTATTGATGTTTATGAAGACACAAGATAATAAGTATGAGAGTGCTCATTTTGGTTATAATTAATTGAATGTGACTTTTATCTCTTATCAATGAATACCATCGTTGATATAGTTTCTATCTCTTTTTTTCTTTGTTTTGTATTTATTTAAAAAAGAGAAAAAGAAAATAAGAGAAAAGAAGTTAACAAGGATAAAAATAATTTGTTTTGTAAGTAATTCATGATTAATGGAGATTAATGTGCAAAAACTGGAGTTTATGTTTCCTTTGATGTTCGAAATCCTAAAAAAATAAGCAATATGGTTGGCTTTGATCTTCATGCTACTCTGTTTAGATATTTGGGAGCTCCTATTACTATTGAAAAACCCAAATTCTCATATTTTCTCCCTTTGATTGAAAAGTTGAAAACCATAATACAAGCTTGGCAAAATAGATTATTACCTTTAGCTGTCAGATTGACCCTCATTACATCTGTATTGAATAGCAAGCATATTCATTGAGATGCTCATGTTGTTATTCCTAAAAGGGAAATCAAAGAAATAGATAGATTGTTGAAATTTTTTCTGTGGTCTGGAAAAACTAAAAATAACAAACAATCTAAGGTGAAATGGAGTGATATCACTATTCCAAAGAAACATGGGGCACTAGGTCTCATAGCTATTACTAAAATGCAAAAGGTTTTGCTCTTTAAGAGGGTTTGGAGATTATTTATTGACAAAGAAGCTTTATGGGTTAAATGGGTAAATGCCTATCACCTTAATAACCATAATTTCTGGCAAATCCAACAATCTTGAGAATTCTTATGGATTTTTAACCATATGCTCAGCTTAATAGATCTAATATATCCATATTTTAAGTATATGTTAGGTGATGGAGAGGAGATATTGTTTTGGTTCAATAATTGGTCTGATTTTAGCCCTCTTATTCAAATATCTAAATTAGCTACACTTAGAAATAGAATTCCTATTGATGTTAGAGTGTCTTGGTTAATATAGGATGGGGAATGGGTTGGTAAATTTAGGAACTTTCATTTGCTATCTAACTACCTTCCTAACATACCTATAGAGAGGAGAAAGGATAGAATTATCTAGACGTATCATGCTAATGGAATTTTCACCAATAGTTATTGTCACAACATACTAGTGCAACATTTAGATTTAGTTCCTTATGTTGATGTCACTTAGAAGCAAGTTTTGGATCCCAAATCAGCGATATTCACTTGGCTAGTGATAAAGAGCAGGTTAAGAAATAAAGATAGATGGTTTCGTAGGTTTAATCCTATCTGTGTTCTTTGTAAATAGTTGAATGAAAGCAGAGATCATCTTTTCTTTGAATGTAGCTATAGCAAGTCAGTTTGGAGTAGACTTTTAAGTATGTTACAACTTTCAAGCTTCAATTGTTTATGGTCTAAGACGTTAAAGACAATCATAAGGTGTACCAAAGCAGGCCAGAGGAATAGTGTAATCATCAAGACTTCCTTCCAAATGGTCATTTATTCCACTCAGAGAGAAAGGAATAGGCGATTATACAAGAGTGAGGAACTGCAAAAACATCAACTTGCTGAGAAAATTGTGAACTTGATCAGAGTTATTATTATTACCAATGATAAGCAAAGAACAGTTAGCCAATAACTTAGTGTAAACTGGTTGCTTTGATGTAAATTTTTGTTTTTTGATATATATCATGTTTAGTTTAGCTTAACTTGATTCAAGGTGTATGATTCTTGTTTAGGATTGCTAGACCCCGTTTTCGGAGCCCAACTATCACTTCCTGATACCGAAGAGTGATAGGCTCGAGTCCAGACCCCCAAGGCTAAACCCGGGGTGCCCCGTCGGGACAATCGCATGAGATAAAAATGGAAAGGATTGCAATTAAAACAAATATTAGCGTGGTAGCAAGGAGGAGTTCACCGCGGTGTAAGCCATTTCTTGCCACGGCGAAGTCGCGAAAGGGGACGCTCGCCGCGACGACATATCGGTTCGTCGCCACGAACCAAAGGAAGCTCACCGCAGCGACAAAATATGGCTTCGTCGTGGCAATCAAATGGAAGTTCGCCGCGACGAGCACTGGCCTCGCTGCGGCGAAAGTCCCCAAAATCAGAAAATCCAATATCCACATTCAACCATTCAAACAATCACATACATTCATACCTAACAACAATACCATTACCAATCCCATGGGTTCAACAAACTTTGCTTACAACATCATACATACCAAGTCTTAAAACAAAATGCATAATGATGCTTGATGATGAGATGCTTAATAAACTATCCAAAATAGTTACTAACTTAGTACAAAGATCTTTAACTATTGCGGAGCTATCGATGCCTTGCAAGGATCAACTATCGTCTTGAGTCGCACCTGAGGAGGGAAAAACAACGGGTTGAGCTACACAGCTCAGTGGCTAACATATTTATAGCCATCGGTAACTAGCACAATTTCAAGCATATGTATGTATATAAGTCCAGCAATTCTAGCACTCATACTATATTCAAGACATTTTACACATTCATCACGTTTATTTCAATTCACAAATCAACTCATAAAACATAACACTCAGTATGAATCATACTTAACAGTTCAAATATGCAATGCACAACAAACGGCTCGAGGGTTCCATGAAACAGAATGAGGAAACCGAAGTTTACCCCATGAATAGAATGAGTCCAATTTCGGAGCTCATATGCCATAAGAGGGCAGCCGGAAGAAGGCTTTTGTCAACGTGCACGTGACAAACAGAATGGCTCCACTCTCGCCCAAACAAAAGCATATAGTCATTTTCTCATATGCTCATACCTTATGCTTTATCTTCTTTTCGTTTAACACAAAAAGTCATAATCACAAACACACACATAGGCAAGAATATTGCCCAATTACACAACAACTATAAATATTTTACCCACCTATTAAGCTTGCGAAAATTTAAGTCAAGCTTGCTTTTCCCTTTGCTCTTGGGTAGAGTCCCCTTGGTTTCCTAACACCACCAAGGTTCCAATCAAAACAACATTCCAATACCACTTAAAAACTTCAGAAAATCATATAATCACAATAAATATGAGTGAAACTCAAATCTAATCTACCCATGACTCACTTAGATTAGAAAACCTAAAACCTAACTTAGAAGCCCTAAAAATCAAAGGGGTTCTTTATTTCATCATTTTCCAATCCAACACCCATTCTCTACATGAAATACTTTCTCTCTTTAGTTCTTTCTCTAACAAGGCAAGAAGAAGAAGATAGACTGACCTTGGCAAGATGATTTCCCTTCTTTTTCTTCTTTTCTCTTCTTCTTCTCTCTATTTTACGTTTTTCTCTTCCCTCGCCAAGTCTTTCACAAAATTGCTCCTCTCTTCTTCAAATTTAAGGCACAAAATAGCCTATTCTTCCCATTTTGCCCTTTACTTACATGGACTTTCCCATTTTGCCCTTTTTTTGTCTCTTATGTCTCTACACCTTCAATCCATTAACTCCACATTAACTCTAACTAACTCCTAATCTTTCCAAATAATTTCATTCTTTATTCAAGCCTACAAAATTAATGACCCAATTTTAAAAATAATAAAAAATTTAAACTAACAAACAAGCATAAATAACTATTTAAGCAATTTGCAAGGAATTTAGAAAAGTTCAAGATCCAACAAAATTAGAAAAAGGTGTCTTCTAAAAAGTTGCAGATCTTTCTTTTAGCTTTCTAACGATATATAGTATGGAAATTTTGGACTTCTAGGCTAAAAGTTATGGTCCCTGTAAAGGAAGAGCTATCCTCTGCTTTTTGCTTCTACTGTGATGACGTCACATGGTCTGTGATGATGTCATATCTTCTGTGTCTTGCTTCTTTTGCTTTTTGTTTCATCTGTGATGACGTCATATCTTTTTTGTTTTGCTTATTTTGCTTTTTGCTTCTTCTGTGCTTCATTTCCTCTGCTTTTTGATTCTTCTGTGATGACGTCACATGATCAGTGATGACTTCATATCTTCTGTGTTTTGCTTCTTCTACTCTTTATTTCTTCTGTGATGACGTCACATGGTCTGTGATGACGTCATATCTTCTGTGTTTTTTTGCTTCTTCTGTGTTTCGCTTCCTTTGCTTTTTGCTTCTTCTGTGAGGACATCACATGGTCTGCGATGACATCATAACTTCTATGTTTTGCTTCTTCTGTGTTTCGCTTCGTCTGCTTTTTGCTTCTTCTGTAATGACGTCACATCGTCTGTAATGACGTCATATCTTTTTTGTTTTTCTTATTCTACTTTTTGCTTCTTCTTTGTTTCGCTTCCTCTGCTTTTTGCTTCTTCTGTGATGATGTCACATGGTCTATGATGACGTCATATCTTCTGTGTTTTTCTTCTTCTACTTTTGCTTCTTCTGTGTTTCACTTCTTCTTCTTTTTGCTTCTTCTGTGATGATATCACATGGTCTGCGATGACGTCATATCTTCTGTGTTTCGCTTCCTCTTCTTTTTGCTTCTTCTGCGATGACGTCACATGGTCTGTGATGACGTCTTATCTTTTATGTTTTGCTTCTTCGGCTTTTGCTTCTTTTGTGTTTCGCTTCTTCTGTGATGACGTCATATCTTCTGTGTTTTGCTTCTTTTGTTTTTTGCTTCCTCTGCTTTTTGCTTCTTCTGTGATGTCGTCACATGGTCTGTGATGATGTCATATCTTATGTGTTTTGCTTCTTCTGCTTTTGCTTCTTCTGGGTTTCGCTTCTTCTGCTTTTTGCTTCTTCTGCGATGACGTCACATGGTTTGTGATGATGTCATATCTTTTATGTTTTGCTTCTTTTGCTTTTTGTTTCTTTTGTGTTTCGCTTCCTTTGCTTTTTTCTTCTTCTGTGATGACGTCATATCTTCTATGTTTTGCTTTTTCTGCTTTTTGCTTCTTCTATGTTTTGCTTCTTTTGCTTTTTTCTTCTTATGTTTTTTTCGTCTGTACCTATCTTCTGTCCCATTTTTGTCCCTTCAGGAGATAGAATTTGTCTTTAGGTTCTCCATGAAAGTTGTAGCTCTTGAAGTCTTCTTTTGAACCCTATAAAGAACACCTTAATTCCATATCTGTAGGAAACGTTATGGCAATTTTTCCAATCCTATATCGTCTGTTGATGTCACTTCATCTACAAATGATGTCATATCATCTGTTCCTATTTTTGACCCCTAAGATGATAAATTTTGTCTTTGAGGTCTTTATGAAAGTTGTAGATCTTGAAGTCTTCTTTCAAACCGTTTAAATAACATCTAAATCCCACATCAGTAGCCAATTGTCCCATGACAGGTTCAATATGATTGAGGATAAAACCAGATTTGATTCTTTGGCCATAAATTCTTCTCTAGACTCCCAAATGACTTGATTCTTGAATCATTGGACTTGTAATACATTGCTCTACATTTCCAACAAAAATGATAGCCCTCTGAATTGAAATGAGAAAGATTGAGTGAAAAATGTCAGATGGGTACAGTGAGCGTGCTCTTTAGTATTATAAACGGGTGTTATTCCACTAAACATGAACAGTAGACCCGACGTTACATGTACATTATTGAATACTTATGATTGTACAAAATTGTGATATTGTGTATATTATTTGTTAGAGAGCAGCAATTGGAATGTCAACCTCCAGATGTTGCCGGATCTTCCAGGCATTAGCTTCCGGAGCAACTTGTTGGACCCCATTTTCGGAGCCCAACTCTTCAAAAATCGAAAAACAAAAAGGGGTGGAAACAAAAGAACGAATCACAAAGCAAAAGTGGGCTAAACGGCAAAACGAATGAATGGATAGAAATCAAAAGAGAAAGTCAAAGTGAGTGAAATCCGAAGAAAATCAAATCGGATCAAAAAGCGAAGGAATCGAAAACGCGTGTTGAAACCAAAGAAATCGAAGGGTTCGGAATCAAAGAAAACAAAATGCTTAAGGATGAACTCTTAACTCCGATATCTGAAAATGCATACGTTAGAAGAAAACAAACAAACGCGTTGGAAAACTATATGACGATCCTAATCTAAACCAATCCAAATCGGTATAATTTTTTTTCCCATTCAAAACAATTCAATGTCCCAATTGAAATTCATCAATTCCCCAACCTCAAATCATTTAATTCTTCATACACAAATCATAACCATAAATTCATACGCAAAAACCACTTCAATAATTCAGACCAACCATCACAATCATCGGACCTCCTGTCCGGAATCCCAACACAATCAAACACATTCAT
>JANITX010000007.1:15025149-15035922 GCA_027564395.1 Erythroxylum ulei
CTTTCACACTTAGCCTCTTCAGGCTATCTGCACTTCTTTCAACTGAAAGATAATTTGAGCTTTGTTACAGAAAAATAACTCTAGACTTTTCGCACAATAATTTCTCTCAAGAATTGCTAAGCTTTTTAATTTCGCTAACTTCTGCAGTCTACGACTCTGATTCATATTTATAGCCTTCGTCTTCAACTTCTTCTTGATTCTTATTTCTTGATCTTTAAATAATCAGTTATTCAGTTGAGTTCTGTAACTAACTTAGAATGATTCGTCATCTGATGTGTTTTGCTTCTTCCGTCTGCTTTCTTTCGTCTATTTTTTCTTTGCTTCGCTTCCGTCTGCTTTTCTAATTTGCTTCCGTCTGCTTTTCTAATTTGCTTCTGTCCGCTTTTTGTATCTTTATTATTTGTTCCTCATTAAAATCATTAACGTAAAGTCATTTTGACTTAACAAAATTCTCTTCCAGATGGAATAAGAATCTCAAGTTAATATATATGATTTACAATCAAAGGTTAAAGAGACATATAGTCCATCACATATTAGTAAGATAAATCATCTCCCCACTGGACTAAAAATAAATATACAAAAGCGAAAGATGAGATATTGTTGATGGATGATGAGCGTACTACTTTTAAGGAAGCAATGATTGACAATGATTTTTTAAAATGTCATGAAATCATGTAATCTAAAATAGATTTCATGTCCACTAACCAAGTATGGTTTTTAGTAGATGCTTGTGATGGTATTGTACCTGTTGGATCTAAGTAGGCTCTTAAGAGAAAAACTAACATGGAAGGTAATGTAAATGGATGGTAATGTGACAAAGTTATAATATTTGTTTTAATAAGACAACAAAATATTTTGATTTAATCAAAATATGAACGAACTACGTGTTTGTAAAAAGGTTAATGGGAGTGCAGTCACCTTCCTAGCGTTATATTGAATGACATATTACTAATTGCAAATGACATATCAACACTTCAATTTGTAAAGATTTGGTTGTCTAAGAACGTCTCCATGAAGGATATAGGAAAAGTAGCCTATATTATAGAAAATATTTATAGAGATAGATTAAAGAGGTTGCTTGGCTTATCCCAATCCACTTACATAGACAAAGTGTTAAAAAGGTTTAGCATAGAGAATTCTAAGAGGGGATTCTTACCCATGTTATATGGGATTTCTCTCTCAGAGTATGTATCCAAAGATACAAAAGATAGGGATAAAATGGATTATGTTTCATATGATTTGATAATTGGATCAACCATTCATATGATTTAATAATTGTATCAATCATGTATATGATACTATATGCTATAAATCTCTTATGCCTTAAGCATGACAAGTAGATTTTAAGCTATTTGGGGTGATAGTCAATGGAGGATTGTAAAAAATATCTTAAAGCATATGAGAAGAACTAAAGATGTTTTCTTAGTATATAAAAGAGCTTAACTGAAAGTTGAGGGTATTTTTAGTTTCTGATCCTAATGATAATAGATTATAGTTAAGGTACATCTTCACTTTAATGGTGTTGTGGTAAGTTAGAAGAGTTATCAAACAATTAACCATTGTGAATCTTACAATCGAGATAAAGTACATTTTAATGTTAAAAGTTGAAAAGGAAGCAGTTTGGATCGAGATGTTTGTCGTCGAACTTGGAGTGGCTCCTAGAACTATTGAGCCAATAGTATTGTACTATGACAACAACGGTGTCATTAACTAAGTAAAGGAATCGAGGTTTAATTAACAGTCCAAACATGTACTTAGGAACTTGATCACGGAGATAGTGGAGTGGAAAAAACATAGCATCAGAATGAGTTCCCACTAAAGAGATTCTTACTTTTCCTCTTACTAAGTCATTGTCTTAAAAGAGGCATGATTGATATATAGGTGGATATGGTATTAGATATATAGGTGATTAACTTTAGTACAAGTCAGAGATTGTTAATTTATGCCCTTGCAACCAATTAATTTGTTGTAATTTTATGCGTGGCATTATTATTTCAATTAATAAAGACATTCTTTATCTATATGCATTTTTAACTACATTTTATGTTTTAATACTAAAGGTATAATCCTCGGAATAGCTACTGTTCAATTGAAATTATGAACAAATCATTATTATAAGATTCAATTTATATTTATATATTATTCCTTAATTGTTCCTAGTTATAGTTTTATCAAAATGAGATATTGATGAAACGGTAAAACTAGTATATATTATGTTTCTTTCTTATAAAGAAAATAATCAATCTCATAAATTAAAGTATAGAGATGCTTAAAAAAATATGTGAGTGCATTATCTTATTAGATAATAAGTGAAATAGCCTAATTATAAGGATCCCAAATGAAATTTATCTTTTTTTTAGATTTCCTCATAGTTATGATTTGTATAATTGATCCGTAGAATTAAGATTACCAAAATATCTTATGTGAAAATTACTATATTTGATGCCACTCATAACCTATTCTGTTTAGGGTAGCCCAGTTGGTAATACTTAGATATAGTATGAACTATATAAAGATATTTTAATAAGTTAGTAAAGGATTCTTCACTTCAAAAGAATTAGTGAGAACGTTTTACTATTCTTAATTAGTAGTGACTTAAAGAATTATTTAGCTATAGTGAATTGAGATTTGAAATGTAAATCCATCCTTATTCTTTCTTACTAATTAGTAATTGATTTATAAATGACATTTGAAAACATTGAGATTTAAAAAGTAAATCCAACCTTATTCTTTCTTGCTAATTAGTACATGATTTATCTCCTCTCAATCGTCTCAACCTTGAAAAAAGTTATCTGTTTATATCTTAAGACATGACTATACTAAGGGACATTATGCAGATGATGGGTCTCCACAATATATCAACATCCTTATTTTATCTTGATGTTCTAATTACATCACACAAGCCTAAATTCAATGACTGTATACCGATCATTGAACAATTTAAAGCTAGAGTCATGGTATGGCAAAAAAGGTACCTTTCGTATGCAGCCCACATCACACTAATAATTTCGGTGCTCACTAGTCTGTACCTTCATTGTATTGCTCATATTACAATGCCTTAGAAAGTCATTAAAGAGATGAACAAGATTATAAAATCGTTTCTCTGGTCGGGATAACTTGGAAACTCAAAAATGACAAAAATTAAGTGAAGTGAGGTTACTCAACTGAAGAAGCAAGGTGGTCTTGGGATCATTTCAATAACAACTATGCAAAAAGTATCTATGTGTAAGAGTTATACAGACGAGACAAGATCCTCTATCCAATTTTATTGTGTCTTATTCTGTCTTATAAATCTCACTTATTCATTTATGCGGGTCCCACGTTTATTTATGCGAGGCCCACGTGAGATCTGCATAAATGAATGACTAAGATTCATGGGACAGAATAAGGCACCATAAAACTGGACAGAAGATCTGAACTCTATAAAGACTTTATACTGACAGCAATGCTTTCTGTTTGAAATGGCTGCATGAACATTACTTTAAATTTTCCAATATCTAGCAAATTGATTTCACTACCAGGGCTCTCTAATCATTAAGCAAATGATGAAGATGCTGCAACACATTTATTCACATATTAAACACCAGATCGGAAATGGGGAAAGGACATGGCCATGGCTTGATAACTGGCACAACATCCTCACCTTCAGATACTGAGGAACCGACTACTGTTCAATATCAAGTCTCTTCTTTAATTGTTAATGGTGAATGGCAAAGCGAGTTTAGGGGTTTTACAATTCTCTCGGTACGTCTACGTAGCTTATGATCCACTGCCAATAAAGAATTTATAATTTGGATGTTGGAACGCAATCAGCACTTCTCAAATTGCTCCTGTTACCAACTTTTCTCCAGGTGATCCTCTCCACATGTCCCATGGTTTGATCTATTATGGCTTAATTCAATCAACCCCAAGGCTTCCTTCATAATTCAAACAGCCCTAAGGCGTCCTTCATCACCCACCTAGCGATTAAAAATAGGATTCAAACCACGAGCCAATGTCATAGCAACATAGCTGACAATACTTGTGTCTTACGCAACAGGGTAATGGAAGACAAGGGCCATATTTTCTTTATATGTAGTTTCTCCAAAGCGATTTGGAGTTGACTCCTTCACTTGTTGCCTCTGAATACTGTTGATACAACTAGGAGCACGCACTTCCCTATATCATTAGACATTCCAAGCTAAGACAGTCAAATGCCTCACTCTATAAAGCAGTCTTCACCCTTACCGTTTACACAATTTGGAAGGAGCGCAATACCAGAAGATTCACTGATAAGAAGACTGAGAAATATTATGGTCACAGATAGAATAGTGAAACAGATCCGTGAATGCTTCTACGCTATACAAATGCAATACACTCTCTCAATCGACGTGCAGCGTAGATGGGGTTTATAACGTAACATAGCTCTTTTCACCTATGTCATCTTATACGTTTTAACTAATTTTACATGTTTGTAATATGAATTTTTAATTAATCAGCTCAAACTCATTCCAATGTTCGTCTTAGTTTCATCTATAATATATATCAATTCATATTTCAAAAAATTTTATCTTCATACTTTAATCTATTAAATCGACTACTTCCTTAGTAAGGAAAAACATAATGTGTTCTAGTCTTTTAATAATCTATTAATCTCTATTCTTAAAAGAACAATGACTATATTATATCGAAAAAAAAGAACGATGACTATATATAATTTGTAGATAATACATAAATGTAATATAAATCTCATAATTATATTCTCATCGTAAAGTTCATCTGTAATATATAATTATCCCATGAACTTTATTATATACTTCTAATATGTACAAGATGAAGAATACATTTAAATTATTTTTTCATTTAACTAAAAATAAATTGATTGGTTGTAAGGCACTTTTAGCCAAAACAAACAAAAAAATGCCTTCACATATGATCATGGATTAGAAGCTGACCTTTTCCATTGTAGTACAAGTTATAAAAGCAACATCAAATAGAAAATTTGACTTCTCTTATCATAGAAACTAAGGTTTTCCACAATTGAACACTATTGAAAAAAAAAGAGAAAGACAGAGTTGGCCTCATAATTTCTATTCTTCTTATAGAGTTTTAGCAAGTAGCATATGATCTAGATAACTGTTTGACTTTTGCTTTAAATTTTAGTTTAGAGTATACCCTGTTTAAAAAGGGTATGTTTTGTATATTATTATAAGATTTTAGAACTTGAAGGAAACCAAGTTTTAAACTATATTTCTACTTTAAAATGTTTTTTTGCTTCTTCTCAAAATATTGTAAACATATGTAAACAAAGGAGGTTAGGCTTTAAGGTTTAAGCGTTGGCAAATTATGTTAGAATTTAATTTCCAAAAAAAGTATGTTTGATTCCTCATACACTTATTTTTCTAAAGAAAAGTTTTTAACCTCATAATTTCATGTGAAAAAAAGTGTTGAAGATGGGTCCAATACCACAAAACTTAAAAGTTTGTGTGGTTCCAGTACATGTTCCTTTTTTTTCTTGATAGAAGCAATATATCAACAATATCTGGTAACTTGTCACTTCATTTTTATCTTGTTAGAAGGACAAAAATGTGTGGCAAAGTTCACTTTTCAATTAGGCCATTGTAGTTAGATAGCTATTTACATCGCCATCATCTAACTTTGCTCACCAAGGTTGGCATTGATAGATGTTAATGTTAAAGTAAAACTGCAAAGCATCAAACCTAAAAAACATTCACATTCCACGAATACTTATAAGGTGTATGTTATAGTGTTACATTATGCAACTTATATTGAATTCCATCAATCATTTTTTTTTCTTTTTTTAGGAATTGAGTAAAAAAGAAAAAGGCAAGGCCTGATAATCTTGGGCAAGAATAGACAAATATCTCCCTGTTTATTCAACTAAGAGAGTTATATAAAATACAAAAATGTCTACATATTTATAAAGGACATCTGAACATTTGTATGGGATTAACTTATGTAAGCAATTTCCTTTAAGAAAAATTTAATATTTTAACATATGTGCGTTTTTATATTTATTTTTTTTACAATTGACATATAACTATATGTATAAATTTTTAAATTAAGGTAAGTTCTAATTCATAATTTTGATGATAAAAATAATAACTATTAATATATTTATTTTATTAATATTGTTATTGATATGTTTATCAAATGATGAGTTTATTAAGTGTCTAGAGGCCAAAAACATTAAAAAAAAAGTAAAAAAAATGTCTTTCAAGTATAAGGAGGCTTATAAACTCTTTAATATATGCATAACTGGGAATGAAAATTTCAAATTCACTACATAATAGATTCTAAGATTGAGATTATTACCAAAGTCAATATGAAAGATATTGCACTATAAAAAGGTATTGAAGAAAAAGAATAATAACCTTAAAGAGTCATTGTTTAGGTTCACTAAGTTGAGTGAAAGACTAAAATGCATGCTTAGAGCCCAAAAGAGATCTAATAATAGGTATATAATTGGTTCACTTATAGAAGCGTACCATCTAATATCAAAACAAATTTTTTAAGTGACAAGCATTTATATGATGAATCTACACCTAAATCATCATTTAACTGTGTTGCATCTTCTAAATATGGAAAAAAAAATACTCATCCCTTGCTCTTTAATTACAAGCAAAAGGTTGAGTTCAAGAACTCATATATGGTTCACATTTTAAAGCTTGAGAGCATATCATCCAAGAAAATGATAGTTATAATGTTCATGAAAAAACTATATTAAAAGAGAATGAAATGCATGAAATTGGATCATAATCATCATAGGACACCATGCACATATTAGTAATTAAAAATAGATATATTTTCATTAAAAGAAAATGTTTTATTTTAATGTATTTGTTAGGCCTCACACATAGGAAAAGCTTATTATCCTTTATATATCCAAAGGAGATCACTTAATTACTATCACATGTAAAGAATACCTAATAATCAAATTTACATTATTCATATGCTTTTAAATAACTGTTTGACTTATTTCGTGAGTGTCAATATTGTTATATCGCAAGTGCACGGTATAGTTATAGCTAGTACCAGCAAGTAAGGGTCAATCCCACAAGGACAATGAGTATTAGTAATTATCATTATTTTATTATCTATCCTAAGAATTGATTTTGGTTTTGAATTAAAGAAACTAAAATTAAGCGGATAAAATAAATGAACAGCATGATTAAAGTAGAGAATTGTGGAAGCACTAAGTTAATTACCAATATCAAATGATTATTATCTAGGTTTTGAATCCCCCCAAACCTTAATAGATTGATCTTCTGTTATGTAATTTTTTTGTTTATTTATTGGAACGTGGAGACTCCTATAGTATGCTAGTAACTGACCTTGAGTCTACTAACAACTAATCCTAAGGTTTCTAACTGAATAACTGAGGTTAAATTTTATAGAATTGCATTACCGTTTTATGAGTCCCTCTATTAAGTTTGACCCTATCTAAAAGATTTATATCATATCTCTAAGATTGCAATCAACTATTTCCAATTATTGTGGATCTATTCCTCAATAGGACTTCTCAATCTCTATGTATGATATCAAATTATGAACTAATATTCCATATTACTAGAACATAAATAAAAAAAAGTAATTAGATTGTAACAAATCAATCAATCAATTGCATTCACAAAATAATAAACACATGTTTAGATATCAAATAAGGTTCATCTAACTTAAATACTAATGAAATATTTAGTTACACATCAGCAAATATGAATCAGATATACATAAACAGAAAGCTAAATTGAAAACAACAAAATCATAATTCTAAATCTACCTAATTGTCTTCTATCGAGTATTCTGTCAGTATAGGCTGATCTTGTATTCCAATGGACCTGTTGATAAAATCTTCATATTTCTCACTCCTTTAGCTTATAATTGCATTTGGAATAACCTTTGAAAAATTCATTACACCTCCTAATGTCTCCCTTTCCCCAATTGCCTTAGAAAAGTGTCTTTTATATAGAATTATAAGGTTTTAGTCAACGCACGATCGTACATCAATCCATACATAATCAAAATCCTCTGAATATTGTGAAACTGCAAGGCATAGGAGAAGTGTATGAGTGAATGCATGGTCATACATCCCTTCTATGCGTCAAATTTTCATTTAATATGAGATGTCATTTTTATAGTGATTATGGGCATATTAATAGGAAATTTGCATTAAAATAATGCTTTTAAGTAAAATCAAAGAGAAATAAGTTGAAAAATAATTAAGAACAAGCACTCGAGGACTTAAAACATATTGACTCATTTACCTTATAAGTTAACATCAAAAGGCATCAAATGAATAACAACAATTAGTATCACTTCTACTGGTATCAAATATGGAATAACCATATTATCTCCAACAAACGATTCTAAAGAGAAAAGTACCAAGTGTAAGGCTCTAAATTATACCCTAGTTGAAATGTTACATGTTCATAAAGGTAATTATGATAAGTGTTAAAATTGTGACATGATTGTAAGTTGTATATATTTTGAATTTTGGTTTAATGGATCATACTTAGTGATTTGGAATTAATAGGTATCATTAGGAAATTGAGGTATTAACATGTACATTTGGACTAGGAAAATTGTCAAGTGGCAAGTCAAGTTGGTACATGGAAAATTAGATGACTAAGCCTATGAGTTAGTGACATTTGGCATAGCTAATGCATTGACATTTGGCGGCATTGGTTGAGTGACAAGTGGCCTAATTGAGTTGTGGCATTTGACAGCATGATAAGAAGACAAGTGACAAGTGATGATGATCTAAAATCAAGCAAAAATTCCAAAATTTGAGAGGGAGTGAGCCACTTGTCACTTGCAAATATTCAAATCACTTAGAATCTTTGCAAGATGTTACATCAAGGAAGCTAGATCTTGTTATCTTCTATGTTGTCTTTTTGGTGCTAAGATTTGAACCTTGATATTGGATGTGTGTTGGTTACTTAGAAGGGCTAGATTAGTTGGTTCTTTGGGGTTAAAATTTGAAGTTAAGAAGATAAGGGAATGCTAAAATTGATTGCATGCTATAATATGAATTATTTGATGCTTGAATTGGATAGAATAGTTATTGAATTGATTATGAATTGAGGTCTGCAACATGATACATGTTTGATGGCTTTTGCTTTGGATGTTGATAACTGAAAGATCATGGATTGTGAGATGATTAATGAATGATTTTTGAATAGGTTTGGACATGAATTTGATGAGGTATTGAAGCATGAATAAGGTAGATTTGAAGTGAAATTGATGGAACTTGGTGAAGGTGTGTCAAATGGAAGGGAATAAGTTAAGTTTTGGAAACAAACTATAGGTAGTAGGTGAGTGAAGGTTCACTCACCCCACGATCGCGGGATTTATATGGCACATTCCAATGGTCATGGGAAATGGTTAGGAAGGTGAAAAACTTGGTTTTATGCAATTGTTGAACTATATAAGGTTAGGTGATTTTATTTAGTGCATTGGGACTTGATTGGACTTGTTTAAGGTGTGAAACGAAGTTAAAATGAGGTTAGATTAATTGAGTAAAAGTTTTGAGGTAATTACTTACAATATGTGTGGTTAGTAAATAACGTGTCTAATGTTGAAATGTATGGTGTGTTCAAGGATGAATGTGTCCTTATGAACATAAATGTGTTTCAAAGGATTTATATGATGTGAATTAAATATGATTGTTTATAAATTGGGAATTTATGTAATTATATGTAATGTGTAAATACATAATGCATTTATTGGTACATAAATGCAAATGTTTATGTTCATGAGGTATCTTAAGTTGTTGGATATGAAAGATTATGTTCAATTTGAGAAAAATGGAATAAAAACATATGTTATGCACTATATCTTTTGCATGTGATTATGAAATCTGAAATGTTTTTTTTTTAAACTGGTCAGTCCTAGTCATGGATAAATAGGCATGCCTAGAAGGGTTTGCAGCTGCTTTTATAACCAGGCACTAGGGTGTCTTCTATAACCAGACACTAAGATATCTTTTGTGACTAGACACTTCGGTGTATTCTGTGCCAGACACTTTGGTGTTTTCTGATTGTAGACACTTATGTGTCTTCTATTTCAAAGACTTAAGTCTCTTCTATTTCAAATACCAAACATGGGTATCTTTTATTCTGGTCCCATTACCAACTTCTATTAAAAGGATTAGTAGGCTAACTTGTTTTGTATTTTGTTACATGCTCAGTTCTAATATAATCAAGCTTTGCTTTGAAAAAACTAAGTTTTGTTCTGATATAATCATATACTGTTTTGATACAGTCAAGTTCAGTTCTGATACTTTAAACTTCTGTTTTGATATTATGATAATCTGTTCTGATCTTTGTAAGTTTTACTCTGAAGCCAATATATCCTGTTTTGATATTTTATATTCTGTTTTGAGATACATTTTGTTTGGATTGCGCTTTAATATGAACAATTAAAGATTGATTAAGATGTGATATGATGCTGTATATGTGAATGTTAGGTGACTGTTAGAAACAGTCACCAATTTATATCTTGTTTATTTATTTCCCCACTAAGCTTTATGCTTAGCATGGTGGTTTTGCCTCCGTATAGGTTCCGATAAGAAGGTTTAAAGACTGGGACAAAGACAACCATAGTGGCTAAGAAAATTGTGTTTTTTTAATGTTCAGTTTGTTTTTTAGTTGTATTTAATAAAACATATTGGAATTTGTATTTTGTTTGAAGATTTTGTAGGAAAATCCCGGTGCGTGCATCACATACACACGGTGCGGAAAACAAAAAAAAATTATTCCGGGACTTTCCCGA
>JANITX010000007.1:15040597-15050629 GCA_027564395.1 Erythroxylum ulei
AGCAATTAGGAGTCAACAAGTGCTTTAACAATTATAAAAATGCAGCCAATTAACAATAGCAACTTGGGCTCAATCACAAACCGACGGCACTTAGCCGCTTCACTCAACCTCAACTCTACTGCATACTAGGATAAATGTGTAAACCGGTGCTCATACTCACTGACAGTCATCTCCCTCTGGGTGAGACTCAAGAATTCCCTCTGCTTCTACTGAATGTACACCTCAAACAGATACTTCTTCTTGTAAACAGCAAGGAAGTCCTCCCATGCCAACACTGGCGGTTTCAACTGACTCCCTAGGACACTCTCCCACCAATGCAGAGCATCCCCTTGCAGCAGACTCACAGCATATACAACCTTCTCATCGTCATCACAGTCCATCTGCTCAAATATTCTTTCTGTCTTTCCCAGCCACGTCTCAGCTTCCTCGGGATCAGTAGTCCCATAGAAATCCACTGCCCTGTACTTCCTTATCTTGTTAAACTGCTTCCCCTTCTTAACTAGGGCCAGAGCAGAAGATTGCAGCATCTGTCCCATAGCTTGGACAAATGGCTGAGTGAAGGCTTGGAACAACCTTGGATCTAAGGTAGGTGCTTGCTCCTGCGGAACAGGCGACTCCTGAGTTTGAGATCGAATGGGCTCACTACTTTGCCCTACAGAAGCCTCAGCATCTCCTGGGGCTCTAGACTCGTCCGTGCCCTCCTCTCTTGCTGGAGGGTCAGGTGCGACCGATCCTTGTATAATTCCTCGTGTCCTTCTATGAGGTGGCATTTCACTCCTTAAATAGAAACACTAACAATTAGCTCACGTTTAATCCTATTTCCTACTTGTATGCATGATATGCATGTCACTTAATGTAAATAATCACTTCAAAATGCAATCAATTTATCACATAACACAATAATGCATAGCATATCATATTCTAAGCCTAGGACACTTTAAAAGCCTAAGCTTTGATACCACAAGATGTTGGGCCGCGTTCTCGAATCCCAACCATGGTGTTGGACCTCATTTCTGGAACCCAACTATCCGATTCGAAACCGAAAAGCGTAAGCGGGTTTCCTTATAGGGTTATTTCAACAAACCCTCACTTGCTTGGAATAAATCATTTAGAATTCAAAGCCAAACACTACCAATTTCTTTTGTAGAGGTATCAAAACGTGTTAGGAATCCAATGCTTCAAGAATCACTCAATTTAGAGGTCAGACGAAGGAGTTATGGTCAACAGAATCCAATATGATCATATCCTTAGTCCAACTGAATATGTCTTGGTGCGATTGCCATAACGTTTTCTACAAATGTTGGATTGCTTTCGTTTTTAGACCATTGGAAAGAGAACTTTGATATCTACAGCTCTTATGAAGACCTCAAAGCGAGATTAAGCCTCTAAACTGGTCAAAATCGCAATTTACTATAGCTAACCCGAGGATGTCCGTTAAACGGACATGCATGTCCATTTAACGGACATAGACAGGCTAAACAACCCTTTTTCATCCGAGAAGTTCCGTTAAATGGACATCTATGTCCTTTTAACGGACATACAATGGGCTGGGGGTCCTTTTTCACTTGAGAAGATCCGTTAAATGGACGTAATGTCCGTTAAACGAACATTGGTGACCCAAAACTCCTTCCAAAGCCTCTCCAATGCTTCCAACTTCCATCCTAACCCCATATACACCCATAATAACCCCAAATTCAACCTTTCAAGTGTAATAACACTCCTCAATCATCCAATTACCAATCTAAATGCATCAAACTCCCAAATCAGAACTCAAAAACTCATAGAACACATAGACTCTCATCATGCACCATAGCTGTCATATTCACACATCTCACACAACATCATCAATTGTAAAGCTCATAATTCTCAACTCCGATACCTAAATTTCACAAACTTTATACCATTGAAAAGATAAGAGGATAAACTAAAATGTCCAAGAAGACCATTTTGTCTAAAACAGCCCAAATCAATCCAGATTTCTCTATAAATCCAATACACAATTATTACCCCTATAAAAACCTGAAATAGGCATTGTACACAACAAGATAAATAAGCACATACATAATGGAACTTCTCAAGTTCTCAATTCATTTCCAAATCAAAATGGAGTTCATACAAAGCTTTAATTACATATCGACATTACACATCAAACTTGACACAAGTTACAAAATACATTGGATGCTCAATGTTCAATATGCTTATAAAGCTATCCAAATTTCTAACTACTAACATAATACAAAAGCTAACTCTCTCGGAACTGTCCAAATGCCTTGCAAGGATTTACTGATCTTCTCGATCTGCACCTGAGCAGTGGGAAAAATATTGGGTTGAGCTACACAGCTCAGTGGCTATGATATTTATAGCCATTGGCGATGAGCCACACAATCAACCATATATATATATATATATATAACATTCATATAAGCATACACTTCATAATGAAAGTTCAACATTGAAAATTCAATTTGCATTTCACAATTCATAACATCATCACATATTGGATGTAATTAAATTCATAGTATAGCTTAACACATCAAAATGCAAATGCACAACCAAATGGCTCGAGGATTCTGTGAAACAAAACGACGAAACCAAAGTTTACACCGTGAACGAAACGAGTCCATTTTTGAATCTCGTGGGCCACAAGCGGTCAGCCGGGAGAAGGCTTTTGTCGACGTGCACGTGACAATGAAACGGTTCCTCTCTTGCCCAAACACAATCAATTTTCATGCTCAAATCAATTACTCACAATTTCATAATCTCATACTTTTGTTCTTTCCATTTAATCAAAATGCCTTAATACAAGGCATAGCACAACAATGCACACAATTCATTTCTCATCAAATGGCATACATTATGAAGCAATTACCAGAACACAACATTTCAAAGCAAGCCATTTAGCACACAAAACACAAACAATGCATTTTTCTCATTACACAAAAACTATAAATAAATTGCCCACCTTGTACACTTGGAAAAATCCAAATTCAATGGCCTCCCTCCTCTTGCTCTTGGATAGGTTCTTGATTTCCTAAACACAAGCAACAATTCTATTCAATTCCAATTCAATTGGAAATTTCCCCCAAATTTCCATAATCACAACAAAATGACATTAACCCTAATCAAGCTCCAATTTAACCTACCCATAGTCCATCTAGGTTAGAAAACTAAAAACCTAGCTTAGAAACCTAAAAAACCCTTTAGATTCTCCCAAATCTTCTTCTTCTACACCAACCCCTTTCTCTCTCTCTAGGATTTCTTCATCATAACAAGACCACAACCCATTTCTTTCTACTAAAGCAAGAAAAAGGTGAAGAACTTACCTTGAAAGCCTTGATTCCTTCTCCTTTCCACGAAATTTCCTCCTTTTTCCTAGCTTCTTCGGTTTTCTTCTTCTTCTTCTCTTCTCCCTCACGTTTTTCTCTCTCTTCTCTTGGCCATTCACGACATCCTCTCTTCTTTCCTCTAATTTTTGCCTTTTTGTTCTTCCTTAACTTCCCATTATACTCCTCATTCACTTGGCCTTTTCAAAAATACCCTTGGTTTTGTCTTATATGGCTCTGACCCCTTCCAACCACTTAAGCCAACTTAATTATAACTTAATCCTAACCCTTCATTCTAATTTCAATTTCTAATTATTCCCATCAAATTCTAATTAATGACTCAATTCTAAAATAAAAAAAATTCAACCAATAAACAAACATAATTAACTATTTAAGAAATTTAGAAAATCCAAGATCCAACAGATTTAACCGTCTTAACGTGCCATTTTCGTAGAGTATGTTCCCGAATATACTTTGATATGTCAAGTATATGCTCTATAGGAGCGGTATCTTACATATATGTCTTAATCCTTTTGCTGATTTATTTCCCAACCTCAAGCCAAAATTCTTTAAAATTTTCAAATGATTAACAATTTTGTTCATTAAATACGTATAAACATATATGAAATGCTGCAAACATAATAAAATATGAGTATTCATCTCTAGAGCAAGTAGATATAAGGCCATATACATCTAAATTTATAATCACTAGTAACTCATTAACATGCTTTCTTTTCCAATAAAGGGTAGTTTGGTTATCTTTCCTAACAAAACAATACTCATAAGTTTGATATGATTCATCATCAAAAGAATTCATATATCCTTCTTTTTTGTAACTTTATTATTATAGTTTTGTTGATGTGGCCTAACCTACAATACCTTGAATAAGACAAATTTTGTTCACTTAACTTTCTTTTCTTACCTTTTATGTTAAGGATTAGTCTTTCAAGATCTAATTCATACAAACCATTTGTAAGTAATCCAAATATGTAATAAATTTCATCGTTATAAAAACAAGAACTCTTATTCTTAATAATAAAGAAAAATCTATTTATTTATAAATAAGATAAATAAAAAATATTTCTAGTATTGACTAGAACATAATAACAATATCTAATTTTGGTACAAAGCTAGAAGGCAAAGCTAGATTATAAGTTCTTAAAGCTAATGTAAGAACCTTTAATCCATTGCTAAATTGCAGGTCTACTTTGCCTTTCTCCAATAACATACTTGTTAACATTTACATGTTACTAAAAATATGAGAACCATATCTAGTTTCTAATACCTAAGAATGTTGAACAGAAGTAGAAAGATTGATCTTAATTAAAAACATGCCTGAAAAAGTAGCTTCCTTAACCTTCTTATCTTTCAGACTAGTAAGATAAATTTTGCAATTCCTCTTCTAGTTTCCATTGACTCCATAATGAAAACATACTCCTTTTTTGTTGTTCTTCTTCTTGTCACCACCTTTTGGCTTTGCTACTTTAGTATAAACCTTGTGTTTCTTGTTCTTATGCTTCTTAGAGGCTTTTTTCTTGCTTTTGGAAGAATCCACAACAAGAACAAAACTGAGATCTTTTTTAAGGCATTCCTCTATAACCTTGAGCATATTTAGCAATTTAGATAATAAAAAAATCCTTTTGGTTCGTATGAAAGTTTATAACGAAATATAAAAAGCTTGAACTAAGATCCTGTTAACATCATATCAATGCTCAATTTATAGTTCATGACAAAACTTAATTAGCTTAATTTTTCAATATAGTCGTTTATCTTCATTACGTATAACTCCACTAAAGTTCCTTTTGCCATCTTAGATTAACATATTGCTTTGGAAGTTTGATATCTCTCCACCTTACTTTATCCACCAAACAACTTTTTAAGATGCAAAATTATAGTAGAAGCATCCAGGTTCTCATGTTGTTTTTTAAGCTTAAGAGATATACTAGCCAATATCACACATATAGCTTGCTTAACTACATGAATATGATGCTAATATCTCCCCAGAACTTCATCATTTGTATATAAACTAGACTATAATGGAATGACAATATTAAGAATATATAATTTCTTTTCTTGCATAAGAACAACTCTTAAGATATAAAACTAGTCCAAGAAATTAGGTTTAGTAAACTTGTTAGCATCTATAATATTTCTTAGGGATAAATTATGATGCATGTTATCTAACAACCAAAAAGATATTAAAGATTAAGTATTAGTTTATGAGACAAAACTAAATAAAATAATAATTTTAATAAATGTTTTATTACTCTTACTATTTTACTTAAAATAACAGTCGTCACTATTAAATAGAGAAGTTATCGATTATTTCCTAGTAGGATAGGATCCTATTTAAACTAAGTTGATTGAGTCACTCAATAAACTAGCTAAATTTAAATAAGGTAGAAAAAATTCTTATCAATCGCATCTTATATCGCTCTTAGATCCGTTAGATGGTAATTCTTTTCCAAAGCATATCTTATATATTGTTCCTAACCTTGCCTCTAAACATGAGTCATTCATCCAAATTATACAAATTTAGTTAAGTAGTACCTATTAATTTAAGATAAAATATATTTGGATTAAAGGCACCTTAAATCACTTAAAAGCCTTACAATGAATAAAACTTTTGTTTCATTATTAAATAATGGAAGACAACTATCACATTCTCAATGTATACTTAATATTTAATTTTAGGATTTAAAATTTAAAAAATTTTGGTCTCATCAAAATTAGTCTAATCTTAATGTACTAATTATTTTTTACTTAATCAAATTGTGAAAGATTTTTTTATTTGATTCTAATTTTTAATTTGATAACTAATTTCATTTAATAATTTAACATTTAGAAATTAAACTAAATTCCATAATATTCCTAATAAAATTTATCTTTTTAAAAATAATTGGAAAATACTTTCTTAATTTATTAGGATAAGAAAGAGTCTCTCTACTAGTTAAGGGTAAGGTTGCATACTAATGGACCTCCTCAAATCCCACATATCAACAAAACTTTCACTGAGTTATTATTAACAGAGGACGACCTTTAATCATATTTTTTAAAAACACTTGTTGATCATAGCTTGTCAAGTGAAGCCAATGCGAGCTGATAGAGTTTTCTAAGAGATATATATTTTATATCTCTTCGAAGTGCAGCAATGGTCCTTTGCAATTCAAGTTGTAATTCTTCTGGAAGAGAGGAGATCAATTTATATTGGGAGGTTAACATTATTGAATCCACTAAGAAGATAATAATGCTTCGTCATATGTTGAAAATGTTTTTGTAGATCTCTTTTATTCAGAGAACAGCACTTCATCTAAAATATTCTTGCCTAATTTGCTTGTCGATGAGTTGAAAGTCATTAATGAATTCTTTGTGAATTACGCCAAGAAGTAATCTAGCAAAGGTGACTTGAATGTACTGAAGTTTTCGATAATCATCTATACTTTGCCACTATTCTCGTAATGTGCTAGTAAATCGAGAAGTAAACTTAGACAAAATATCCTTTAATGTATTATTTGGTCGAGTCATTTACAAGTCAATCCAATCATCGAATTCAAAGGTACTCTCTCCATTTTTTAGGTGGAAGATCATCGAAGGTAAACTAGGGTCCTAAATTAGGTCTGGTTGGTAATGGTACTGGTGCTACTAATGGTGAGGTTTTGAGAGGTTCAGTTCTTATGGATTATGCTTCACAAATATCTGGTTCAACCTTAGTAGGTTCAAGCATGGTCATCATAATCTGGCTTGGCTCAGATAGATCAGAAAAGTGCTTAAGACTCATCATAAGATGTTTCAGATACCTTAGATAGTTTAAAGGATTGCTCAGAGATGCTAAAATACTTAGATGGACATTTTTCATTGGATATCTTAGGAATAGATGCTTTTGCAAGAGTTTCTATGTATTCATCTTCAGATACCTTAGGAATAGATGTTGGTGCAAAAGTTACTTTGCATTTTTCTTCAGATATCTTTGAAATAGAGGTCGGTGCAAGAGTTGTTATTAACTCTATTTAAAGAGCTTTGTCCTTCACAGTAGATTGTAAAGGTTGACGTTTTAGTAGTGAAGAACGTGGAGATTTGATTTGCAAAGGTTTTGTCCATGAATTAGTGGGTTTTGCGGGTTTAATATATAAAGGTGATGGCTTAGACGACTTTTCAAGTTTCGATTTTGAGGATCTGATCGATTTGGGTTTAGTGGTGGTAGGTGGATATGATGTCTGATGAAAGGATAATTCATTTTGCATACTTTCTCATAGTCAACAGCTTTAGGGAATGTTGGTGAAGAATAAATGGGTTAGATAATTATAAAAGATGTGAGATGGGCTCCATAAATAGTTATAGAGGGTTCGAAGTACCCTGACTACAAGCTATAGCTTTTAGTTCAAGTGGTATAAGAGCTCCAGATATGGGCCTGGTGCAGCCCTACGTATCGTGTTTGAGTTCCAGCATAACCACCAGTTCTGATTAACGTGAAAGTGCGCCAACAAAAGTGTGGTGGTTATAGAGGGTTCAAAGTATCCTGATTACAAGCTATAGCTTTAGTTCAGTTTTGGACTATTCTTTCAGCATGTCAACTTACATTCTTTGAAGTACTTATTTCACCTTTTTAAGTTCTTACTTTGTAATGGTGAAGTCAAGGCTAAAATATTGAGTGTCAACATATCGTTTAAGATCTGCATCTAGTTGGGCCATTTGACCTTTTAGGGATTTATACAAGGATTGGATCTATGAGGATATTGTATCGACTCGTTGTTGAGTAACCTGCATTTGTTGATTCAGCCCATCAAGTTTAAAATCAATCTATCAAGAACTTTGTTTTAGGCTAAAGCATTGTTAGTCTACCAGTTGAGAGCTTTATCAACAGGATTTGAGATCATAGTTCCATGAGAAGTAATTCTTGAACATAAGGATTAGAGATAACCCTACTATTGTCATTAGTATGTCTCTCTAATGGAGGAAAGTCTTCCTCATATGGTTTGACCATCATGTAAGCAATGAGGTTAAGAACAACAGGAACAGAAGGAATAACTGGCTAAAGATGTTTAAAGATTGACTTTAAATGGAAACAAAGGTTCTTTTTCAAAAACTTTGAGTAATTCTCAAATATTTCTAGGTCTTGGTTTTGGATTGTTAATCCCGATCCAAGGTTGAGAATCAAGATCATGACCATCATAGTGATAGGAGTACTATTAGGAAGGATGACAACGAGGAATTTCTCTAGGTTGTTGTCTTTTTTTGTTCTTCTTCTTTACTATCTGATTCATGAGTCAAACATACTTCATAGCTTGGTTCACACATGGATGAATCCATATAAAAAAATGTCCACGATGATGACTAACGTATACAGGTTCTCTATCAGGCTTGAATTAATGGATTAGAGGTCTATGTTTGCCTTCTGTGTGCGAGAACACTAGTTTAAGCATCAAAATAGGGCCAAATGTTGTTGAGGGTCTAGGTTGATCTTTATTGGGCTTGGTATAGATGGATTTCACAGTTCCATCTAGTAAGGTCATTCTGATTGGAGGAGTGGTGGTGTGGAAAGAGTGTTAATGAGGATTATGGAACACTTTTTGGTTATTGCTTCAGAATTTGTATGATAGTAGTCTGATCATAAGCTAATCCAAACCCTATCCCTGCTGTTCCTACTCCAAATCTTGTTCCTTGCATGATGGTTAAACCATATAAGGAAGACTTTCCTCCATTGGAGAGACGTACTAATGACAATAGTAGGATTATCTCTAACCTTTATATTCTTGTTATAGGAATTACTTCCTATGGAACTATGATCTTAAATCTTGTTCATGAAACTCTCAACTAGAACAATGACAATGCTTTGGCCCAAAACAAAGTCCTTCGATAGATTGATTCCAAACTTGATGGGCTGAATGAACAAACGCTAGCTACTTAACAATGAGTTGATACAGTCTCCTCACAAATCCAATCTTTGTATAATAAAAAAGTCAAATGGCTAACTAGATGCAGATCTTTGACGATATGTTGACGTTCAATATTTTGTCCTTAACTTTACCATTAAAAAGCAAGAATTCGGAAAGGTGAAAGAAGTGCTTCAAAGAATGGAAGCTGACATGTAAAAATAATAGTCTAAGACTATTTACGGAGCCTATCCCATATCTTTTTTGGTTATGCAAACCATTTATTCTTCACCATCATACCTTGAAGTTGCTGAATATGAAGAGGTATTCAAAATGAGTTATCCTTTAATCAGACAATATATCCACCTTACCACCACTAAACACAAATCAACCAGAACCTCAAAACCCAAACTTGGAAAGTCTTTTAAACCATCACCATCAGATACTAAACTCACTGACCTATTGGTTCATGGACAAAACCTTCACCACCAAAACATCAACCTTCACAATCCATTGGAAAAATAGAGTTCATAGTGATAATTGCACTAGTATCCATTCTTAAGATTTCTGAAGAAGAATGCATAACAACTCTTGCATCAGCATTTATTCCTGAGATATCTGAAGAAGAATGCATAATAACTTTTGTACCAACATCTATTCCTAAGATATCTGAAGAAGAATGTATAGCAACTCTTACACTAGCATTTATTCTTAAGATATCTAAAGAATAATGCCCATTTGAGCATTCTGGTGTCTCTAAGCAATCTTCTGAACAATTTTTTGATGTATATGAACCATTTCTGATGAGTTTGAACACTTTTTTTTTATCTATCTAAGCT
>JANITX010000007.1:15050729-15061016 GCA_027564395.1 Erythroxylum ulei
TGAGTATGGATTTGAGTTTGTGTATGATTATGGAATATGAACTGTGATTGTATATGAATATAATTGGTTTGAGTTTAAATTGACTTATTGAGATGAATATGAATGGGATTGATTCTGAGTTTGGAATATGGATTGAGAATTATGGAAGTGTTTTAGGTATAGAATTGCGTTTGATTGTGCTGGGATTCCGGACAGGAGGTCCGATGAAGTGTGTGGATTGTTGTGAAATTTAGAAGTGCGTTTAAAATCATTTGCAGATTTTTGGGTTGTATAAAATACAGCCGTTATGATGCCGAAATTTCTATGGCAAAGAAAGAATAAAAATGAGAATAAGTTTTATTAAAAATGAGATTAAGTTTAAGACGACTTATATGATTTGAGTGTTATTTGAGGACGAAATTTATAAAAGGGAAATTGTATGGAGTTTTGTTTGAATTGAATAAGTAAAAAGGAATGAATAATATAGAGAAAGAAAAAAAATTAGACCGAATTTTCGGATTGGTTTAGTCTTAGGGTTTCCAACGTGATAGTTTTATAAGATACACATTTTCAGATATCAGATATCGGATCCGCGTTCGATTTGTTCCGCTTTTGATTTGTTTGCTTTCGTTTCCGAGCAATCCGATTTATGTATTCATTTTCGATTTTACTTTCGATTCATTTCGATTTCGCTATCCGTTCCTTCGTTTTGGTTCGCTTTGCTTTTCGTTGTCCGATTCGTGTTTTCATTTCCGTGTTTCCCGCTTTTCCGGTTGGGGTCCGGTTCTGAGATCGGGTCCCAACATTTATGGTAATATTGATGATCTCATTAAAGAACAATCTGATGAAGACGTAGATACTAAGTTTGCTATTCCCATTGACTCTTCTGAAGAAGATTATGACTCCTTATATACTCTAGCTTTTGATGATACTAAAGATGACATATTATAGATGTTACAACAGAAGTGCTTGAAGATAGATTCTAGACCCCTCAAAATTCCTCGACCTTATGTCCTTATCCAATTACTGCAATAAAAAAATATTATAAGTTCATTAAGGCTATTGGGTATATGGACATTGGATCATACAGAAGCATCCTAAAGTCCAACATTTCATCTCCTGAGGCATGGAGTTCACATAATGAGTATTTCACTACTACTGATGGAAATTCTTTCAAGATTGGTCTTATTACAAAAAGGAAAATAAGGATCCGTTTCTTCCCTAACTGTGCAGTTTGAAACAAAGTCCTTGGAAGCCATCTACTTAGCCCAGATATTTTGATTGGCATAGATGTTTATTGTAAAGCATGCCCACTCCAAGTCCTTCTTACATGGATTAAATGTCGTGCCAATTTTAGTGCCTAAACTGACGTTTAAAACATGTTTAAAATCACATAAGTACAACCTCCGTATGAAGATTTAAGAGACCAATTTTCGGAATACTATTATTAAAACAATGCACAGTTATCACATCCTCATCCTCTATGGAAGAATTCTCATTTCTTCATTCATGTCCCATTCAAGAAGAATGAGTACATCAATCCTACAAAGGCTGCTCATCCTGATGATCTAAAATTAGCCCAAGAGGAATGTACAATTCTACTACAATAAGGGTTAATCGAGCCCACAAAATCTGATTGGGCTTCTTAGGCATTTTATGTGAATAAAAGATCCAAATAGCTATTTGTCTTACTGAAGAAGCATCCACCACCATGGGGAATAGATGAAACCACAGCTATACAACACTTAAAGAAAGCTTGTCAGAATCCACCTACTTTAAAAATTCATGACAAAGGCTAGTGCATTTTGTAGATAGAAGTTATTGGCCATTATTGGGGTGCTATCCCTATTAAAGATATTGACAAGAAGTGAAATTACTATGAACCTAAAAACAGGACACTACCAAACATTCAGTTGCTTTCATGGCAAGAATGGTTTTTGCGCTATAAATTCACCATTCACCATATCAAGGGACATTACAATATCCTTACTTTCTTTCTCGACCTAAGAAACTAGTTCACTTGATCTCTCCTCTTCTCTCCACAACAATACCTCTCCTCCTTCCAATCATGGAGTTTCCTCAATGTGCCAAAACTCTCTTCTCTCTAAAAATCCTCCAACTACATTAAAAGAAATTTTTACTCTTCTCCGATAAAGTATGTTCTACTATCTTCACCTCGCAGTCATCACTCTCAATGTTCCTCCTCATCCCTGCTACTTTGACACTATTATGACTTATCTAGTGGTCTGTCATCTTTATGATACACTCGTTGAACCAACATTGTGGCATTTATGGGCATTAACAACTCAATAGGCTTATGTTATTTCTCTTTCTCCCTTTTATGTATACAAACATCTTTCTGATCCCATCAACTCTAAATCTCTCTTCTGGACGTTCCTTGAATGGTTTCAACCCTATTCCAAAGTGGCGTATTTGGATCTCCTAGATTTTGAACATTCACTAGCTTTGGAACATTCCCTTAAGAGATCAAAAATTTTATGCAATCTTCATCATCCATCATCCTTATTGTCTGAAGAAGACGTGATACATTTGTACCCTCAATTATGTTCAACATTGGTGCACCTCTCTTGATTGACCTACAAATCAAACCCAAATAAAGAAAGATTTACATTCGTTTTTAGATCACTTAAATCATTATCCTAGAAGTGCTCCACTCCCTAAGTGAACATCTTTTGACCCTTATCCTGGAGATTTTACTCTCCCATAACTTATTTCTCCCATTACTAGATATTGTACTTCGATTGACTAGTTTACTTTTATTGGATTTAACATTATGACTAGCGACTTGCCTTGTCCTCCAGGCCTTGTAACATAACAACAAGCTGCTTATGCTGAAAGTGTTACATATCCTAACAACATTGAGCCCTATGAGCCTAACCCATTTCCATACGCTCAAGCTCATGGCATCCAATTTGGTCTGACACAGAAATTGACTGTTTTATCTAAGCCATGGACAAAGCTAATGACAACAATGATTGGCAAAAGATTTTGACAATGACAGTGGTGACTCACATTCTCTCTCTGCCACTATTTAAAGATTCCTTCATATCTTGTAAAAGGAATCTTTGGGACCCATTGTTTCCCAATCATTCTTCTTTTTACTATTTGCTTTTGTAAGTTGGTATGCATTATTGTACCTATGGAATCCTTTCCCTTAAAGTTGTTTGTCTCTATCCCCTTGCTTACTCTATAAAAGCAGGTACTCTCCTTCGTTGCAACGACACTTAGAAAACGTTGAAAAATCAATATAAATATTATGTGTTTCTCATCCTATGGTTTCTCTCTAAGTTCTCTCTCTCCTAAAAGCTTGATACTTAAGTAATGTAGTCCTGGTCATACAAAAAGACAAGTATGCTCTACACTTGCCTGTTCATAAAGATTCTATGTATCAGAAAGTCTTAGACCATAGATCCTATTTGAGGTCGTTGTTAAATGGGTAAATATTGGGGAATGTAAATTCCTAAAAGGGAGGCCTTGAGAGTTGATGCCCGTTAAGGAGAAAGGGCTTGTGTCTCAGCTAGCATCCCTGGAATATCTATTATAGTCAATCTTTGTTTAACCTTCATCTCTTATGGATGATCTACTTTATCAATCACTTTGACTGGTATATAGGCTAAAAACCCGTACAGCTCCGACAAAGCTTATCATTGAAAAATTCCATGAGCCTAGGAGTCACAACGAGAAGAGCCCTTCTCGATTCACTGGTGTAAATAACATCACATACCTTGGTGATGTACTCCCTATGTGCCCTTCTAAACAAGGATGGCCCAAGTGTTGATCCTATGGCTTCTCTCTAAGTTCTCTATCTCCCGAAAGCTTAATTCTTAAGTAATGTAGTCCTATTCATACAAAAAGACAAGTATACTCTACATTTGCCTCTTCATGAGGATCCTATGTATCAAAAAATCTTAGATCATAGATCCTATTTGAGGTCATTGTTAAATGGGGAAAGATTGGAGAGTGTAAATTCCTAAAAGGCAGGCCTTGAGAGTTGATGCTCGTTGAGGAGAAAGGGCTTTTGTCTCGGCTAGCATACGTGGAATTTATAATATAGCCAATATTTGTTTATCCTATATCTCCTATGGATGATCTGGTTTATTAATCACTTTGACTAGTATATAGGATGGAAACCTATGATGCAACTCTGGTGAGGCTTATCGATGAAAAATTCCACGAGCCTAAGAGTCACAGTGAGAAAAGCCCTTCTTGATTCACTAGTGTAAACAAAACCATGTACCTTGGTGATGTACTCCCCATGTACCCTCTAACTAGGGGTAGCCTAACTAGTATATAGGCTATAAACATGTGATGCAGCTCTGACGAGGCTTATCGGTGAAAAATTCCACAAGCCTAGGAGTCACAACGAGAAAAGCCCTTATCGACTCACTGGTGTAAACAACACCATGTACCTTGGTGATGTACTCCTCGTGTGCCCTCCAACTAAGGGTAGCCCTTATGGTATCAGAGACAAGAGTGCTATTGACCGTGACTACATTATTCCTGATGAGAGTTAGTAAGGGGAATTCTTAAGCCATGAATACCTTACCAAGTGGCCCTATTCATCTTTCTTCAATCCTTTCTGTTGTCAACCTCCCTTCTCATGTTAAACATACCATTTCCAATAAAATTATAGAAATCACCCATCTTCCTACAGAAAGTTGTATTTCTGATACTTCATTATCTTTGCTCAGTCCTTGTATTATGTTTTCCTATGATCGATCTTGGACAAGAAGTATAAGAACCATTCTCTCTACCCATCGTCCAAAAATTAAAGAAATCATCTAAAGTTCTTGTTTGGAGCAGTTTGGTATAAAAGCTACCACCACATAATAGTATATAAAACTAGAAATTCCAAATGAGTTGTATCACAGGTTTCTAGCCTATATAACCAATTGGGCTACCCTTGGTCAGAGGGCACATGGAGAGTACATTACCAAGGTATGTAGCATTGTTTATACCAGTGAATCGAGAAGGGCTCTTCTCGCTGCGACTCATAGGCTCATGGAATTTTTTACCAATAAATCTCACCAGAGCTTCATCACAAGTTTCCAGCCTATATACGGTCAAAGTGATTGATAAACCAGATCATCCATAAGAGATTAAGGATAAACAAAGATTGATTATAGTATAAATTCTAAACATGTTAGCCAAGACACAAACCCTTTCTCCTCAATAGGCATCAACTCTCAATCACTGCCTTTTAGGAATTTACACTACATAAAATATTAAGTTTTTGGGAACCATGAATAAAGCATGGTAAAGTTTCCTAGGAAGCCTAAACAAAAGGGTATGTGAAATTGAATTCTTAATTTTCAAAAGATTAAAACAAAACCCTAATTATTACACTTGAATTTGTATTAGCCAATTTCTTAATAAAATTTAAGCCATAAATTTGTCAAATTAATAACAATTAAGGAACTTTAATTAAGTTAAGGTGGATCTGATACTACTGTTGGAAAACTGACTGTGATTTAATCACAAACACGATAGAAAAATAAAGTTTTATAATTTCTTAATTGGATCTCATTAATTGAACAAATTGAAAAAGTATGAATCATGAATAGAGATTGAATTGTACCTGTATGGTCTGACTTCAAGGAAAAACTGACCTAGGAATATTTTGACAAAATTATCTTCATGAAAGTTGTATATCTTTCTTTTATCTTTCTAACGGTATAAAGTATGAAAATTTTGGCTATCGGAGTTCAGAGATATGACCATTACAATTTATGATGTCGCAGAGGATGTATAAACAGGATAGTTTCGGTCGCGATCGCGACAAAGGAAGGTGCGATCGCAACAAGCAAAGGTGCAACCACACCCTGGGAGTAGCTTCGGGTGTGATCGCAACAAGGAGAGGTGCAATCGCACCTCATTACTTCACCTATGTTCTACCACCTGAAGGGTTTTCAAATCTGAACATGTTTGATTCTTTTGGCCATAACTTCATCATCCCACCTCTAAATGAAGTGATTCTTGAACCAATAGATTCCTAAAACATTTTTCTATCTATTCATAAAAATTTGTAGCATTATTAATTGATTTCAAAAAGATTTATTGAAGGAAATAGAGGGAATCTGTTGGAATAGTATGAACTGGTATGATTTCACTAAACATGATTGGGTATTTTGGTTATATCTAATTTTGTAGACATACAAATGAGATGATTTTTAATTTGCAATAAACTAGAGACATAGGGCTACAGATTATCTGAAAGGTGTCAAATTTTGATTTAGTCTCTAAGACTTTCAATTTTTTATGAAATTTGAGTATAGTGTACTGTTATAGAATGAGAATAGTCCAAAAATATTTGGGGTATAACTTTTAGAATACTAGACCAAATTGAATGATTTTGGTGTCATTAGAAACCTCAAACAATGGGAAACATATTTCTAGGAGAAAGTGTTATCAAATTACTTCATCTTCTTTGTCAAAATGTTCATGGAAAATAGACCCTAAGGTTTGGAAATTTGGAGAAATTTATAAGAAGAAATGAGAGTTTGGATAATGTGTGATTTATCGGCTCTTTGTTTCGATCAAAAGATCAATCCCTTGGAAACCGAATCAAAAATAGTTTAATTGCAAGGATTGTAGTACAGGATGCAACCTCAGGTCGTCTCACTTAATTGGAACCAAGTCAAAAAGGTTTAAGCTAGCCTAAATGTCAAAAATGCAAATAAAGTTAATAAAAAGGGGGGTTTTGGATCATTGAGCAAAATTAAGGAAATTAAACTAAAATTCAAGAAGAATGTATAAAAAGTATATTTTTGGATTTTTGGGAAAAATCAAATCGACAATTCAAATGACAAGTGAATGAGATAAAATCCTCTTGAAAACAAGCTTAGGCTATCATGGTTCAAAACAAATTTTTCGGGAGTTAAATCCACTAAGTTTTCAAATAATCAACCTTAAAGGACTCTTTAAGTCCAAGGTTTTAATCAATGAACTCCATTTCTTAAAACCTTGTTAAAAGCATCTTAGTGTGTGAAATGGATAAGTTAATGCAAGTGGTCACTTGGATCAGGCACAATCTCGATATCAAACACAACTAGGCAGATAAAGAGGATTAACACAATCACCAAAAGACATATATGAAACTTCATATATTAAGCATCAGAATTCTACATATAACCATATCCATAACACAAAACATTGTTCAACACTTGATTAAACTATAACCAAGCTAATTTAACTACACTATCGTAAACCCTAACTCAGAGATTTACAATAATATAATTAAACTTTGACAATGTCAGATTACTCCCCTTTAAAGCCCATGAACTCAAGTCGTTGCTACATTTCCAAGAGGAATGAAGACCCTAGCCGTGCATAACTCTGGAACTCTCCATCACGGCTAAAGCTCCGATGTTACCCATGGCTATAGAGACTGACAATGGAGATGATAATGGAACGATCGGCGGTGGTGGATGATGATCGCAGATGGAAATGATGGTGGTCAAGTGTTGGAATGTTTCTGTCGTCTCCCTTGTCTGCCGAATGGTCGTGTATGTCTATGTCTATTGAATGCCTCACCTAACCTATTTCAGCAAGTTTTTAAAGGAAGGGTCGGGTCGGGTCAGTACAATGAGTGAAGTTTCCAATTAGAGTCTGGATACCCGTCTGCTTGCCGCGGCGAGATGATTAGTTGACGTCGCGGTGTGCACTTCCTGGATCGCTGGCCGCAGCGGTAGAATTAACTGACGCCGCGGTATGTTGTCGTGTGTTGATGCGCCGCGGCGAGATGATTAGTTTACGCCGCGACGTGTCTTCTTCTGGATGCGCTGCGACATGTGTGGAGGAGCTCACGTCCTGTTGACTTTTCGATCCTTTTGACTCCCTTTTCTCCTACAATATAAAATAACAATTTGCAGTATCAATTGTCTTTTAAAAAAATATAATGCATTTAATGTCAATTTGCAACAATTTTACTAACAAATTGCATATAATATGAGTTCACTATAAGGAACTAATTTAAGCACAAAATCACGGTATATTAACAGCCATGAAAGTGTAACCAATTTATAAGATAAACTTGGGCTCAATCAAGCCCTAACATGGGATATTGGGGTGTTACAATTCTCCCTTCCTTAAGAAATTTCGTCCTCGAAATTCTTAGCTAATGGTTCGAATAGACAGGGATATTGTTTCCTTACATGATCCTCCATTTCCTAAGTTGCTTCCTCAGTCGAATGATTTCTCTAAAGGACTTTCACCAATGGAATCACTCTGTTTCTCAGCTGCTTTGTCTTATAACCCACTATCTTTATCGGCTCCTCAACATAACTTAGATTGTTATCAACCTCAATGTCTTGAGTCGGCAACACATGTGTTAGATCAGATCTGTATCTTCTTAACATGCTCACATGAAACACATTATGTAACTAAGACATTTCATTTGGCAAAGCTAACTTGTATGTGTTTGAGGATGAAATGCTATACTGAAGTTTAACTTTGTACCTATAGTTGACTACAAACTTTTCTAGAATCTTGAAATGAATCTAGGATCCTTGTCCGATACAATGGACACTAAAACCCTGTGTAATCGAACCACCTCATTTACATACCTTCAGGCCAACTGGTCTAGAGAGTTATTCTCTCTCACTAGTAAGAAATGGGTCGACATAGTTAATCAGTCTACCACAACCCATATTGCATCATTTTTCCTTGGAGTCTTAGGCAATTCTGTTATAAAATCCATAGTGATTCGTTCCCATTTCCACTTGAAATAGGTAACAAATGTAACTTTCCAACTGGAGCCTGATGCTTAGCCTTAACCTGCTGGCATGTTATACATTTAGAAACAAACTCTGCTACTTGCTTTTTTATTCCAGGCCACTAGAAATGTTGTTTCAGTTTGTTATACATCCTGGTGGTACCAGGATGTATAGCATAAGCAGCCATATGAGCTTCCTCTAAGATTTCTTTCCACAGATCATCCACATTAGGCACACATAATCTCTATTTCAACCATAATGTTTCATCCCTCAATTCAAATTCAGAATCTGTATTCATCTTAACTTTCTCAATCAGTTTCACCATGTCAGGGTCCTTGCTCTGAACCCTTCTTATTCTATCATGTAACATTGGCCTAAGTTTCAGTGTGGCTATTAATGCCTCATTATGGTCAAGACTCAACTCCACATTCAAAGATCTCAATTGAATCAAATTTGGTAACCTCGATAACTGAATTTGAGCTATACTGGTATTTGAATTTTTGCTCAAAGCATTAGCCACCATATTGGCTTTTCTCAGATGATATTCAATTGCACAGTCATAATCTTTCAATAACTCTACCCATCTCTTGTGTCTCATGTTCAGTTCTTTCTGACTCAATAAGTATCTCAAACTCTTGTTATCAGTATATATCTGGAATATTTCTCCATATAGATAATGTTTCCATATCTTTAGAGCAAAAACAACTACAGTTAACTCTAAATCATGTACTGGATAATTAATCTCATGAGACCTTAGTTGTCTTGATGCATAGGTAATCACTATGCCATTCTGCATTAATACACATCCCAATCCTTGATGCGAAGCATCACTATATACCCCCTATCCACTAGTTCCTGATGTTATAGCTAACATCGATGCCATAGTCAACCAATACTTTAGCTCCTCAAAGCTCTTCTGACAGTGATATGTGCTAAATTGATAATATATTTAATCATTTACATTTAGCAATTATTGACATAAAAATGCTTAAGATACTTATTTTAATTCATATATGATTTTAGGTACAATTCGGGAGCAAAGAAATTAAAGTGAGTTAGAAGCATTACATTTGAGTCATTTTTCGAAGAATTGTTTTTGTTTGTCTTCACGGAGCAAGAAGAAGAAGAAAGAAAGACAATAAAAATTTTAATAGGAAATTAAATGTGCTTGCAAAAAAAAGAAAAAAAGAAAATGAAGTTGGTGAAAACGCAGCGTCCAACGCTGCTGTGTGCAACGCCGTTGTGCATTAAATGCACAAGCTGCCTACGTACAATAGATTTAAACACAAGCAAAACAGGTAGGCAAGGGGAGAATCACACAAGAAGCGCAAGGGTGAGTTTAGTTGTGCAAGGGCACAGACGCAACATCAACAACGCTACACTGGAGCGCTAGTAAATGAAGAGCAGCTGAACAGAAGTGACGCACAAGACAAGGGAGACGCTAGTTGCAATTTAATGGTCACATCACAAAGCACAGTAGAGGAGGCAGCAGGGCGTGAGTGGAGCGCAGAATAGTGAGCAGAAGAACAAGGTGTTGCGCAGGCGTGGAGGCTGGCGGCTTGGCTAGCTAGGG
>JANITX010000007.1:15077149-15091848 GCA_027564395.1 Erythroxylum ulei
GTTTAGGTCTTTACGTAGATCTTTATGTTTGCATGGGAGACTAACGCCTGATGGGCCGTGGACGTGTGGAGATGGGCTTGGGCCTAGCACAGCCGACCCGACCACCCCCAAAAGACATAAGATTAGGTGTGTAGAGATGAGGTGAAGAGAAATAGTTTGGAAGTGATTTTCAGGGAGAAATTTAGGTTTGGTACTTGTCGCCATTTTTTGAAATGTAGATTTATCAAGTATATGTCAGTTAGCCTGACGGCCAGCAAGGGAGGCATTCAGATTGTAGTCCACAGTTGAAGTGCGGTTGTATCAAGTTACATGCAAACTGGTGCACCGACAAGAGATGGAAGAAAGTGGGTTCAAGCCCCGTGTGAAGTGGGTTGGGTTTTGTTGGATCAGAAAGGAGTCGGGTTGTATTCCGTGTTGCTGTTACATACTTCTCGGAGGATGGTCTTATAATATGTTGTAATTAATTGTTTGCGGTATCGATAGCTAACTATACGAGGTCGGAATGGGACCCGTAATCTGTGTCAACGTCGTATCTTGACAGATGACAGATTTCTTAGTCTCCGCGTGATGATATTAGGCTTGAACGGACCTATCTATGCCGCGTGGGTGGCCAAAGGCAAAGCCAAACTTAAGCGCATTACTATTACTGTCATTTTGGCACTTCTTCTCTTTCTAGAAGGAAAAATGAAACATTTTTGTTACAGTTGCCAGGGACACAGGAACTAGTGGGGAAGCCGGCCATCATTCATATCGTCCTTTTTCCTAAACATACATACCAACTCCCAAGCAACCTGATGTGTCTCTTTTTTTTACTAAAATAAATGTAATATTTGATTATAGAGAACACCATATAATATCCCAAAGAAAACAATGGTTACTTGCTTTAAAGAGACCAGGAAATAGACAGGCCTGGGCAGGTTAGAAATGAAATCATAAAAAAGGTCACTGTTTGGGACAGTCCTTTTATTCCACTGGTTTTTCGCTTCACGTGGTTAACAATTCCACAGTTCTTTCAGTTTTTGAGTTCTGACACCCTAATAGTTGATCGCCATTCACCAATCTCCAATCAATAATTGCGCATATAAAATTTGCTAAAGGTTTACAATTTTATATAAACATTATTAGGAGAGGACGACCAAGCGTGCTTCTGCTATATCAAAAGGGTAATGCACACCAACTAATTTCCGCTGATCTCCTACAAAGACGAAGCATTTTCCACCTAAAACATGCTCCCTAGTGAGCAAATATGTTTGTTATACGTTCCTCTTCCAATCTTTGCAAGCCGGTCAGTAGGTTCAGAAAGTCACCTCCTCGCCTTCCAAGCTTTGAGCCTCCTTCAGGTTCTATTCCTTTTTCCTTTTTCATAATTTCATCTATTCCTGTTAAGGGAATCATTCATCTCAAATTAAGGTATTCAATGGAAGCCAACCCCAGTTAACTTTAAAAAACTCGTTCCAATATAGAAACAGAGAAGCATCAAGATAGAGTTTTATCTAGTACTAATTTCTCGACATGCAACAAGATCTACCTCTTTCCATTCCATTTCTTATTGTTAATATAGGATAAGATGAGTCATGGGTAACAGAAAGGTATTGCCTATTGCAAAATAGAGCTAGAATCCACGGAAACAACAATCGTGCCAAGGCAACATCACATATTGCTTGTTCCCTTCTGGTACTGGTAGGACTCATGTAATACCTCAACCGACTGATTGCCTTTTCATTTATTTGTCCACAATTAAAGCAGTCTGCTATCATCAACAGTGAGTCCTTCTCTGCAAATTCAGGCTGAGGCGATAATAAACAAAAAGAAAATCCGATCTTCCACATAACACTAACAAAATTGCTTAGCCGCAAGGCAGGACTTAAGCAAACAAATATATAGCTTGATATCCAGAAATCGGATATAAAGCCGAATAATTAACTCTTCAACCCGAACTGCAACCGCCAGTGCTATATCATCAAATGAGATGTTATATAAAAGGTGGACTTCTGCAAAGCACTTGTGTGCAAATATCGATTTGAGTTCTACCAAAGTAGCAAAAGCTAAAGAGTAAATTATAATTGAAATCTCAAATTTAACCTAATTTATAATATTAATGATTAATCTTATAACATTCTTTAATCGCTTAACAGGCTTACATGAAAAAATATTTATACATTAAAATTATTTAAAATTACCAAGCTAACCAATTAACTTTTCTAAGTTCTTTCCAACAATCTACGGAAAGAATCCAAGTTATTTTAAGAGAAAAGGGTTTCAGGTATCCACAGCAGACACTCTATATCTTAGTAGTTAGTAGCAGCCAAGACTTGACTTTTGTTAGACGGAATGATGCGAGTGAGAGGCGTTGTGGGTCTTAACAACCTCAGCAGCAACAGCAGTTGCGAGGGCAATCGTCAAAGCATACTTTTTCTGGTTCTCTATTGCTTCACTGAGCACTCTTTTGAGGTGTTGGAAGTGCATGGCATTGATTAAAATGCATGACCTCCATTAACATGTTTGCTAGTGGAAAAGTAAGAAGAAATATCTTAACGTAATTTGAACAAAAAAATATCTATTGCAAGAATGAAAAATGTTCAAAATCAAACCTTACCTGGTTTGATTTTTTATTTTTCCTCGCAGGAAACGAATCTCTTCACCGAATTAAACTAGGAACAATCCTTTTTCCAATGATTATCATCTTCTATAATTTACCATAGCTGATTTCTTTTCAAGAGGTAGAAGATCAATATATATTCCACATCAACGTACCGATTTCTCAAAGGACTTTATTTATGTTAAAGGTAGGCTATATATGATTGACATGTTAGTTTCACAACAATTAGTTCAAACATTTTATTGCTAGTTTTAATAATTTTAACTAATATTATAAAATTAGGTACATTTTTAAATTTTACCTATAATTTACTCAAAATAAAAAGAATCACTTTGATTGTTGACAAGAAGCAAGTATCCAGGGGTATCCGCCAGTAAAAACTGAGACATCCTACAAAACAGAGTAAATTCCTACGCCACACAAGCAAGATTGCTGAGACAAAGTATATAATGGAAGTAACAGTATTGCCTTCTGCAGCCAAAATATCATGTTTTAGAAAACATTGGGAATGAATTCAGCTTGAAGTTGAAGGATGGAAATTCTTTAACACAAACTATAATCTATTGCAGTCAACATTGACTACAAGGTCAACCTGGTGTAGTGTGTCAATATATGAGAAGGCAAGAAAAAGCTATTTGCCTCCAATTCAAGACGGAACAAGGAATATCATCCTAATACCACTCAAGGTAAACACAAGTATTGACCTGATACAAGATAAGCATGCCGATAATTATAGGAGGATTCAGGTAAAGGAAAATGGGAAAAAGAAACGAGAAAATGAATACCAAAAGGTAAACAAGAAAATGAATACAGTAAAGTTAACAATATGATAGCTGTCTAATAATGTCTACTATAACTAATGACGATTAAACTTTTTCCAAAGATGCATCGTCTTCATTCCAGGACCAATGTTCCCACAGAGTTGAAATATACTACTCCCTGGGATGACAAGAAAGTTGTCAGAACAAAGGAAATCGTGCAAGTCATCAGGAACAATTAATGTGAAACTCAGATTTGGCTATGAGCGTGAATCATAAGGCAATCTGACTATCCATGATAATTCAATTAGGTTATAACCATAAATACGCAACCTTTTCCCAGTCACAAAGACAACTGACTCCAGAAATAACCGTTTCAAGCCGTCAAAACATAGAAAAGATGTGCACATTAGCAAACACAAAAATCCAAGGAATATGCTTAAATGCTCCATAACAAGTCCCATGTTTCTTAGCTTTTTCTATTGAACAGACCTAGAATTTTCCCATCAAACCCATTTATGTTTCACATACATGTAACTTACCATGAAGACCAATACTGTACACAAACTCGAAGTTTGATGTTAAATACAAATCAGAGAATTCTGTAAAGAACAGATCAACAAAGACTGATGGCAGAACATCTGTCTGCAGCCCCAAAGTAGGAGGGATCTATCCAGCATCACAAGCTATGAATAGATAAGCTTAAATAAACTAAAATTTAAATCAGTATAGAGAAATTTCCAAAAAAAAAAAAAGACACTGTACATTCGACAGCGCATCCCCTCATCCTAGAACAAGCATCTGAAAGTTGAGGATGGAATAGAACCATCTCTAAGCTGATCCCTACTACTTACAAGTGACTAATTTCTGCCTCCACTAGGTGAAATTGAGTACCAGGACGGATTTCACTAAACATTCATCTAGCCAATCCCAAAAGAAAGTTTTAAAAGCAAGGGAAATCGGTAAAAGAATAAACCATATTAGCCAAAAAAAGAACACATACCACTTAATAAGCCACCCAAAAAGGAAATGCTGCATAATGGGCACTTTCTCGAGAACCTCCACCTTGTACATCTTAAGCAGACCACTATTCACCTTGTTCCAAGTATGTACTCCACTGATATCATCCAACAAAGGCGAATGCTCCGCGAACAAACCCTTCTTTACCTTCTTAATAAATGCAATGCACGACAGATACATAAACTCATTCGAGAAATTCTCCAAAATATCCTCATTATGAATCGATTTAGGTTTCATATACTTGTGATCAATCAACTGCGACGCTCCAAATATAAACGGCAAGAAATGGTAATCATCGAGCCCCCACACTCCATGAGACCCAGCGGGCTCCAAACTATAAACCAATTGCAATTTCCTCATCAACTCCAGGTACTTCACAAAAACCCTAGCCACTACACTATGATAATCTTCTTCCTTGACCACCCCCATTCTCGCAAGACAGTAAAGCCAAGCAGCGAAATTCGTCTCGTGACCAGTACCATAATCGATCCGACTCGCATTACCGAAACTATCGTTAAAGTAAGGAACAATCTCGACTGTCGAAAATTTAAGATCATCGGGTAAAAATCGAAGCATTAGAGACTCACTGTTCTCCACAAGACGTTCGTGCCAGGTTCTGTACGAGACGTTACCGTACCGAGCGGCTTGCTGAGCAGGTGGGATTTCGTCGACCCACTGCGTCAGGGTTTCGATGATTGAGACGATTGACTTCACAGTTAAGGATTCAAGGCAGGTGTCGGAGATTTTGTGGCCTCGGATGGACTCGGAGAGAGCGACTACGAAACCAAGGAAGTTCTTGCCGGAATCGGAGTCGTGGAAGCGGCGGATGTCGTCGGTAGACTGGATTTTCTTGGACGGAGATTGGAAATTGTAGGGTGGAGAAATGGTGGGGACTTTTTCGGCCTTAGGGACGGGGGCAAGGATTATGGCCTGAGAGTTGTTGGGAGGGAGGTTGACGGCAGGAGCGCGGATTGGACGGTAGATAGGCGGTGGAGAGGTTTCGGACCAGGAGGTCTGCGGCGGTGGAGGATAGGAGGTTGGGCCGCCACATTTGACGCAAGTGTTGACTGTACATGTTGACTGAGAATAGTTGGGATGATCGTGTTTCTCTGGTGGCTGGTGGCCGCTGGGGCCTTCCATGTCTGTGACGCTCGGCGTAGAAAGCGTAGGAAATGGAAAGTGCAGAGATTGGACGGTGCTGCTGATCGCACAGTTTAAGCTTTAAGCTAGAAGAGATGATTCATTCTGATGATCTGATCACCCTTCGAGACAAATTATATGAACTAACTTTAAAGGAATTTTATACAGTTGGTACTGAACTGGATCGCGTTCAATCTTGGGCTAGATCGAGTTTTGAGTTGTTGGCCCGAATAAACTCGATCGGGCTGCTATCGTCATCACCTTAAATCGATGTCACTGACGGAGTTACCACTAGCCCTAAGATTTTAAAAAAAATTAAATATTTTTTATTTTTAATATATATATATATATATATAAATCTTTGATAACCGAAAAAGATCATTTTTTTGAAGGGTATCGTGCCGCAACCTTTAACGTGATTTGTGAAAGATTGTATGAAAAGAGGGGTTTCAAAATTTTTCTTAGAGGTGATTTGACATTAATCCCACAAGATTTTGAACAAATTTTAAGGACGGATCAGTAACAATATCAACATGGAAAGTAATCATGGGCTTTTCAGTAATATCAGTAGTTATTAAATTGAGATCTTTCTTAAAAAAGTTAGAAGTGGTGATCTAATCATCTTCAATGACAACTTTGTACAGTGGCAAGTAACGTTCTATACAAAAAGGTAAGGCAAGGCTGACATGTCTAATCATTTTTCTTAACTTTTTGTCATTCCGTCACGTCTACTTTTTATATCGACAAGTTTTATAATATACTGATAATTATAAAATAGGAAACTATAAATTAGGAGCTTGATTGTAAGATCTTTAGCTAAAAGATCGTTGTCAACATACTGATAAATACCCCTATACTCTGTTTTTCCGATATGCCAAAAATTCATTCTCTTCTTCTTATTTTAACTTGTTATCAGAGCGTAGGTTCCGATTTAGGACCATGAGCAAACCAGAAGTTGAAACTTCTGGGACTAAGTCGGTTCCGATCCTTGTTCAAACTGAAAATTCCTTCTTTAATGCTGGAATTATTCTCAATGAAACAAACTATGACTTGTGGTCTCAGATCATGGAGATGCATATTGTCGAAAAGGAAAAGCTTTCGTTTATCCGAGGAAAGTCACATCATCCTACAGAACAGGACGAGGGCTATGAAAAATGGTATGTTGATAATCAAAAGGTTAAGAGATGGTTGTTGATGTATATGACTCCTGACATTATGAAGTGATATATTCGCTTTCCTACTGCTCGAGACATTTGGAAAGCTCTGTCAAAGGCCTTTTACGATGGAGCTGATGAATTACAGGTTTTTACTTTGAATCAAAGAGCTTTTTCTGCCAAACAAAATGGTAGATCACTTTCTATTTATTATGGGGAACTAACTGAAATCTTCAATGAATTGCATCATCGTGACAAAGTGATTATGGAGAGTGAGAACGATGTCACATCTTATTACAAATCAATTCAGCGACAAAGGGTACATATTTTTCTTGCTGGTTTAGACAATGAATTTGAACAAGTTCGTGGGGAAATATTGATAAAGGAACCAATTTCTGAATTAGAAGAGTGTTACTCACTAGTTCGTCGTGAATCTATTCGGCATACAGCCATGAATACAGAACTTGAAAAGGATGAAGCTTCACCATGGTGAGTAGAAACAAATCCAACAAAAAGGATCGAGCGAAGCCCAATCAATCAAAGAAATCTACCTTTAAATGTACTCACTGTGATCAGTCTGGTCATACAAAAGATCAATGTTTTGAACTTGTCGGGTACCCAGAATGGTGGGATCACACCCGTGATTCAAGGAAAAGGAAATCAGATAAAGCCTCTGTTGCTTCAACAATAGATACAGAAATAAACGTAGATTTCGATGCTGCAAAATCTTCGGCTTTAGTTGCAACAAGAGGTAACGATGGTAAGGCTTTAAATTCATATATACCTGTTTCTAATAGTACATGGATAATTGATTCTAGTGCAACGGATCATATGACATTTCATTCTAGACAGGTTTCCCTGCTTAAATCCTCTTCACAAAAAATTATTTCCACTACCAATGGCTCCTCAGCTCCTGTCATTAGGGAAGGGGCTTTATTTCTGAACAAAACTTTAAATTTGGATTCTGTTCTAGTTATACCCTCTTTGGATTATAATCTTTTGTCTGTCTCTCAAATTACTGCTACTTTATCTTGTGTTGTGATTTTTTGGCCTAAGTATTGTGTGTTTAAGGACATTCGAACGAGGCGGACGATTGGTTATGGTACTAAACGGGGAAAGCTATATTACTTGGATCTAGAAGAACACACCTCAAATAAATTGCATCAAGCATTAGCAGTGGATAGTTCAGAAAAACAGGATGGGAATTCAGATGTTTGGTTATGGCATCGACGTCTAGGACATACTTCTTTCGGATATCTTAAAAGGTTATTTCCTAGATTATTTACAAACCTTGATGTTTCTAGTCTTCGATGTGAAGTTTGTGAACTTGCAAAAAGCCATCGTGCATCTTTTCAATCTAGTATGAATAAAAGTTTGACTCCTTTTATGCTTATACACTCTGATGTTTGGGGTCCATCCAAAGTAGATAGCTTAGGTGGATCTCGCTGGTTTGTAACTTTTATCGATGATTGTACGAGGATGACGTGGGTTTGCTTGATGAAAACTAAAGGTGAAGTAAATATGTTGTTTCAAAGCTTCCACAAAATGATTTCTACTCAATACAATGCCCAGGTGAAAGTTTTACGTAGTGATAATGGAGGTGAATATTTAAGCCATGAACTTCAACAATACTTGAGAACAAAAGGAATCCTTCATCAAACTACTTGTCCTAACACACCCCAACAAAATGGGGTGGCTGAGAGAAAGAATCGTCAATTATTGGAAGTTATTCGAGCACTCTTGATAGAAGCTCATATGCCATTATTCTATTGGGGAGAAGCACTCACCACTGCAACATATTTGATTAATCGGCTTCCTTGTAGTACTATAGACTATCAAACACCATTTGAAGCTCTCTCTAAAATGGGGATGAAATCAATGGTCCCAAATCTGAATCCTCATGTTTTTGGTTGCGTCGCATATGTACACCTTCACAAACAACAACGCAATAAATTAGAGCCTCGTGCTTTACGTTGTGTCTTTGTAGGATATGCTACTCATCAGAAAGGGTACCGATGCTATCATCCTCCCACTCGACAGATGTTTGTTACAGTTGATGTAGTATTTCATGAGGACACTATGTACTTTCCATTCAAGCTAGATCTTCAGGGGGAGAGCAATGAGGAAGTTCTACCTCTTGATCATAATATTCACATATTTGAATCTATAGATGTGAGTGAAAACTGAGAATTGGAAAGTAATCGAGAATTGGAAGATAACATGAAACAAATGGATTTGGGAGGTGATAAACCCCGAGAAATTGATGTCACACAAGTAGCGGAGCCGAAAGCAATTGATGTAGCACAAGAGGTAATAGTATCAAACCAATCGCCGTCGATCGAGAATGTTCTTGAACCATCTAGACGACAACTACCTTCAAGACATAACAGAGGTATTTCTAAACCCACATATGAACCTGAAATTTCTAGTAAGGTTAAATACCCAATGAGCCATTATGTGTCTAACCATCAATTGTCGGAATCAAATCAATCATTTATAAATCAATTATCTACTGTAGCTATTCCTAACAGTGTGCAGGAAGCCTTAGGTGATCCGAGATGGAAAGCAGCCATGAATGAGGAAATGAAATCCTTGATTAAAAATAATACTTGGGAGCTTGTTGACTGTCCACTAGGAAAGAAAACTGTTGGATGTCGATGGGTATATACCATCAAATTCAAGGCTGATGGCACGATTGAGCGGTTTAAAGCACGGTTGGTGGCCAAAGGATATACTCAAACCTATGGAATTGACTATACTGAGACTTTTGCACCAGTCGCTAAAATCAACACAGTTCGAGTTTTGTTATCCCTAGTTGCAAATTTGGATTGGCCATTACATCAATTTGACGTAAAAAAAATGCTTTTTTACATGGAGAATTATTAGAAGAAGTTTATATGGATCTTCCTCCAGGATGTACGGTACCTAAAGCATACAGTCATAAAGTGTGCAAATTAAAAAAATCATTGTATGGGCTAAAGCAATCTCCAAGGGCCTGGTTCGGGAGATTTACAAAGGCTATGGTATCTTGTGGTTATACTCAAAGCAATGCAGATCACACTTTATTCATAAAGAAACGACAAGATAAAATTACAGCTCTCATTGTATACGTTGATGACATGGTGGTGACTGGAAATGATCCTGATGAAAGGAAAGCACTTCAAGATTATTTATCTCAAGAGTTTGAAATGAAGGATCTTGGTTCTTTGAAGTTTTTCCTCGGAATTGAAGTTTCGAGATCATCTAAGGGTATTTTCTTGTCTCAACAAAAATATACTTTAGATTTGTTAAATGAAACTGGTATGTCAGCTTGTGAACCAGTTGATGCACCTCTGGAAGAGGGACTGAAGTTATCTGTTGAACCGAATCAAGTTCCAGTTGATAAAGGGAGATACCAAAGACTTGTTGGAAGATTGATGTACCTAGCACACACAAGGCCAGATCTTGCTTACGCCTTGAGTGTTATAAGTCAATTTATGCATAATCCTGGAGAACAACACATGAAGACAGTTATGCACATTTTGAGGTACTTGAAATCTGCTCCAGGGAAGGGAATCTTATTCAGAAAAAATGCAGACCATCTGAATGTTGAAGCATATACTGATGCAGATTGGGCTGGATCGATAGATGATAGAAGGTCCACTTCTGGTTATTTTACCTTTGTTGGAGGCAACCTTGTTACTTGGAGGAGCAAGAAACAAAATGTTGTTGCCCGGTCAAGTGCAGAGGCAGAATTTAGAGGCATGGCGCTTGGATTATGTGAACTTTTATGGCTCAAGCTTCTCCTATCAGATTTGGGCTATTTGCCGACACAACCTCTTCGACTATATTGTGATAGCAAGGCTGCTTGTGATATTGCTCATAATCCGGTACAGCATGACCGCACCAAACATGTGGAAGTTGATAGGTTCTTCATCAAAGAGAAATTGGATCAGAAAATATTAGAGTTGCCTAAGATTAGATCAGAGGATCAACTAGCTGATATTCTTACTAAAGCAGTGTCAAGTCAAAATTTCTCTAAGTTCATAAGTAAGTTGGGCATGTTTGATATCCATGCACCAACTTAGGGGAGTGTTGAAGTATTTACGAGATTTGATTGTACGTCTTTTCTGGGATTCTTTGTAAAATAGGAAACTATAAATTAGGAGCTTGATTGTAGGATCTTTAGCTAAAAGATCATTGTCAACATACTGATAAATACCCCTGTACTCTGTTTTTCAGATATGTCAAAAATTCATTCTCTTCTTCTTATTTCAACTATTTATTCCACGACAGAATTTAGGGATATTTCAGCAAATCCATGTATGATCGTTTGATCAATAATTTAACTAAGTTATTACAGTAAAAAATGAGTTTTTTAAGCTTATGAACAATAAGATCATTATAATTTTAACTATTTTATATTCTTAATAAAACTTTATTTTTTATTTAATTTTGATATAAATTTTTTTGTAAAATTTATATTTTATTTGATCCTTTCCTCTTAAATTTTTAACTTCTTCAGAATCCACGTCATGCTTGTGCGACCCCTATCGCTCCTGCTGGTGGACCTCGGAACCACCGTTACCAATAATATTAACAAACTAATCAACACATCAAATATGTAGCAAAATCCTACACAGTAGATGGAGGATCTCACTATATGGAACCAGACTGAGATTGACAAGAGATGAGACAATTTGCTGCTTCGCTGATAAATGACGAGACATTCGTTACTTCACCAAGAGACAATGACTAAAAGATGACAATGATGAGACGAGGTTGGTTGGCTTTTACTAGGGCTACTTCAAGACTGCCAAAGAACTTCGCTAGGGTTGTTTTCCTGATCATGTGTTTATTAAATAAAAAAAGTTTTAACTTAACATAAATTTCAGTCAGTTTTAACTAAACGTATTAATTTTAAACAAGATTGACAAGAAATTTTTTCTCACACCTAATCTTGTATAAAATTTTAAATAATTAATTTTACACTTTATAAGTTATTTTTAAAAATATTTACATAAATTTCAATAATAAATGTCTGTATATATTTTCTAACACGAATATTTTTATTTTTATCATACATTAATTTCGACATTATTGATAAAGTTTTTTTATAAAAGTCTCGTAAACAAATACTAACATTTATAGTTAATTTATAAATATTAAATTTTATAAGTAAAAAATACAAATTGCCCCTAAAATTTGTAAAGAGTATAAGTTATTCATTATCATGACTTCTAATACCACTTTATATCTTAATGTTTATAAACTAATATTGCCTAAAAATGCAATTTTAATCTCAACATTTGTAACAAAATATAAAACAGATCTAATGTTTCGAAGCATTAAAATTGAATCCCAACATTTGCAAAGCTTTCAAAACAGAACCTTAATAGATGAAAATTTTAGCAGTTAATTCTCTATCAATTAAACATCATGTCAATACTAAGGTGACATTATTTTTTTATTTTTTAAGTAAAAGTGAATCTCACTTTCATATGTCAAGTGAAACTCATCGTTTAAAATATATAAATATGACCTTCACTTGCCATATATGGCAGAGACTTACTATTTAAAATATATAAATATAAGCTTCATTACCACGTGGCAAGTGAGACTTATTGTCTAACATGTATAAACAGTGGTGTCTGTTGCCAGGAGATTGTGGGATATATTTTTTAATTAATTAAAAAAATTAATTATGTGACAATGGGGCTAACTTTCTATTTAAAAATATATAAATAATGTCATGTCATCATTTACATAGCATTTAATTGACACGAAGTTAACTTCGTTAAATTTTTAGTTCATTGGTCCATTTTAAACATTTTGAAAATGTTAGAGTTCGATTTGTACATTACTTTAAACATTTTGAAAACGTTGAGGTGCAATTTAAACATTTTAAAATATTAAGATTCAAGTTGTATTTTGTTATAAATGTTAAGGTTAAAAATACACTTTTAGACAAATAATATTATTTATAGTTTAAAATATGATTTCATTAAGTTTTTGTTAAGTCTTTATTATTGGGTTGTTAACTCATTTGACTTACATGTCATCTAGACAGAATAAACTCATTAAATATTGATATTAATTTTTAAATTTTTAAAAATTTTTTTCTTGATTTTTAATGATCTTAACAATTAACATATAATATAATATAATATTATTATTTCTTTTCAATTTCTTCAATCTATTGTCGATAAACCACCAACACCACCACCATTTGCCTTAACCTTCGATACTCTCCTTCACCCCTTTAACCTCTAAAGAAAGTAAAAATATTTTGGCTCGACCTGGATTAATCTAAAGTCAATAAGTTTGATACGAGTTGACTAATTTGCAAGACAAGTTCGACTCGAGTTAGCCAAATTTTAGGTCAGGTTTGACTATTTTTTTAAATTTGGGTTAAGTATCAAAATGACATTGTTTTTAGTAATTGATGGGTAAAAAAATCCTAAGTCTTCTTCCTATCCCCACTCCCATTACCTGATGTCTTTACAAAAAACTAAAAATCCATCTACCATTGTTAACTACCACCATCTTTCCCTACACTCATGGGTTGTTGTCATTAGTAAGTTTTCTAAATGTTAAGGTTGTGCTAGAGCTACTTGCCAACTTGAGGGAGTATAAGTCATATCTCATAATTTAAAAAGAGAAGTAAAAAATTTACATCTAATAACCTAAATCCGTTTATTCGATATAAACTGTTGGAATTTAGAATAGCTAATAAATTGATGGTAGATAGGTTTAGTACTGTAGGTGGCCTAATTTCTTTGTTGAAAGATTGATTTCTTCTTTTCAACGACTTCGTCAATGGAAAATTTTGAAAGTTTGACTTTTATTATATGCTAAATAATAGGCAAATGGTTTAACTTTAAAATAAATGCTCTTTTTAGGTTATAGAATGACACTATTAATTGCCTTAACATTTCCTATTTTCATAATAAATTTTGCCCTTTGCCTTTTCTTTTGTTTTAGCTTTCTTTTGTTAATTTATTGTTGTTAGGATGATCTTTTTGAAAGTGATAATATTAAAATTCTAGTTTCAAGGAATATGGAACTAATTTTTAAGACCCTTTTACAATTATTTATTCTTTTTCATTTTTTGGTAATAAAATGAATATCCTTTTTCTTCTTTGTTCAAACCATGAATTAAGCATTTGTTGATGAAAAACAAAAAGATGATGAATTAGACTAGCGATAGAATTAAGACACTAAAAGAATCACAATGGAGACAAAAGAGTTTGGTATTTCAATTATTAAATATATGCATCAACAATGATAGTCATCTTACATGTACAAAATCTTTTACTTTTTCGGTATGGATCAGTCACATTAGATTTTAGACTATTGACGTGTGATCGAGCAAGCTAGATTGGCAAGCAGGCCCCGGCCAGGCTTAGCCCACTTGACTCAGCTCGAAGTTAACAGGTTAAGTTTGATTTAAACGTCTCAGTCCTAACCTTGGGCTTAATTGTTTTCAAAAGTCAAGCCTTAGATTGGGGTTTAGGCTTCTACTATCTAGGTCCTGCCCGACTCGAGACACAATAACTATAAAAAATGACGTCATTCTCTTATTTAAAAATAAAAATAGGTTGGGTTGGGCCGAATCGAGCTTTGGACTACCCCAAGCCCTCTCAGACTTAGGCTGGGGCGAGCCTAGATAGAAGTTGTCAAGTCAGGCTCAAGCTTAGGGAGGCCCGACCCAACTCGGTCCTACCCATTGTCACACCAACTTTGAGGTGTTAAGTTTGTCTAGGCCATATTAGACTTTAGGTTAAGCCCTAATATAAAAAGAATGCATAACCACACTTGATCTAGACATTGCCATCCTTACCAACTATTACGCCATCAGAATTGCTCCTCTAATAGCCCCACTTACATTATTTCCAAAACATCTATCTTGCCTTTAACAAGTTCTTGGGTCTCAGCCTTCCTCAGCTTTCTATCATTTCTAGTTGGTTCCGTCGGATTTTGCTGGGGCTGAACATCATCGTTTGGATCCATAATGCTATGTGATCTTGGCTTCTGAATACCTGCAAA
>JANITX010000007.1:15152151-15167000 GCA_027564395.1 Erythroxylum ulei
CACATAAAATAAAATAAAATTTATTAAATAATTAATACTAATATTTTTATATAATTAATAATAAAATAATAAACCTCTTGCAGCAACCATTTTAATATAAAGGATATAAAAGTTATTTATTATACATTACATTCCATTTCATTTATCTTCCAAATAATATTTTATTACATTATATTATGACTTTTTACTATATTACATTCTATTTCATTATAAATCATTCCATTCCCTTCCATTATTTTACATTCCATTCTATTAATTAACATTCACCTAACAGAGCCTAAGGCAACAAAAAGACCGTCAGATTTAGATTGTGATTAGTGGGACCCACTCTTTATAATATGTCGCTCATCTTATTCAACTATCTTTGGTATTTATACCTTTTAATATTAAGTAGAACACAGCATTTTAAAACGTAAGATCCACCAAGACCTGTTTAAGTAGATATCAGCGTATGGGGTTGTCATTTGGGCTTTATTGATCGTCAAATAGACTGAAAATTTAAGCTGGTTTAGTATAAATTTGATATACAGTTCTAACTTGTTAGAATATTTTTTATTTACTATATATGAAAATATTAAAAGATTTATAAGTGAAAAAGGTCAATTATCTAATTAGTTCTCGTTATTTGGCAATAGTTAACCCAAACTTAATTCTTGTTAATAAGCTCTACAATCTGTCTATGTTAAAAATTTTAATATAGTATTAAAGTAGGTTTGGTCTAGATTATTAATTTTCTGGTTATCCGTCTAGATATTCAGTTCCAGTGGTCTAGTTCGGTTATCGCTGTGTTTATTTTAAGTAGCAACTAGATGTTCAGTCTTAGCTGCAGTTGAGGAGAAGTGTTAAAGTATCTTATATTGACTAAACATGAAAATTTTAAACGGTTTATAAGTGATAAGGGTGAAACAGTTATTTGGCAATGGTTGATCCAATCTCAATTCTTATTAATGGACTCTACACTTTGCCTATATTAAAAATTCTTATATATTGATAATACTCACATATAAGTGTTTCATATTAAAAAAAGAGGGGAAAGAAGACTAACATATAAGTTTAGTGGGCTACTTCATCTATTGCCAATTAGTTTTAGAATGGAACTTCATTTGAACTTGTGTGTGATCTAACTTTCTTTCTTATATGAGCTTGTCGGCCTATTACAAATTTTACGTAGTATCAGAGTAGGTTTGGTCTAGATTATTAATTTTTCAGTTGTCCGTCTGAATGTCCAATTTCATAGATCCAATCCGATTAACACTGTGTTTATTTTAAATAATTAGATGTCCAATTTCAGTTTCACTTAAAAAATGAGTGTTAGAGTATCCCATATTAACTAAACATAAAAAAATATTAAATAATTTATAAATAATAAAAGTCATTAAACAAATTTAAGCCCAATTTATATTAAATAAGTTCTACATTACGCCTATATTAAAAATTCTAGTACAACTTTCAGCGTGCCTGAACTAGTCTCCAATTTACGTGAAACACTTAGCCTGACTTAACACCCATCCAGGAGGGATGAACAGCAGCATTCACATTTATGGATGGTCATTGCTCGGCTGTCAGTGTATACATTTACATATCACAGTCTATGCTCTGTTCAGCAAGTACACACAGAAATGGTGTACACAGAAATAGTTGGCCGGTTGCTGACATTGCATCCCCTCATCTGATTAATTAAAATGAATTCATCCTTTTAGGGACTGAATTGGCGTTAATGCAGGAAAGCTCACATCTCGAGAAACCAAAGCTGCAACACTTTGAATATGGGACAAGACTTTTAATAGAAAAAGGCAAATAAAGTACTTTGTTTTTTCTTTTATCATTACAAATCCGGATAAGACACAAAAGATTTTAACAAATTAACGAATTATTATTTGCTTTTTCTATTATCATTACAAATCCGGATAAGACACAAAAGATTTGAACAAATTAACGAATTATATTTCATTTTAAAGCGTATACATTAATTTCACTAATCCTCCTGATCTCTCTGAATATTTTTCAAACCAAAGTCGAACAAGCAGATGTTGAAGGATCATATAAAGCTGGAAGCAAAAACTTCCTTCCATTGCCACCATTGGCATTGTAGCTCGCACCGGTAGTAGAATCAACCAATAAGTCACCAGCGTAACCAGGATAAGCTCCTTTGCCATAAACACCAGGACAAGCAGATGCAGCCTCTAGTGGTGCCTCTTTCGGACCCTGAAAGAATCCATTCCCAAAAGGGTTCGTGGCAGTTCCAGCCAATAGGCTAGCTAAGTTGATCACCATACCATCTAGACCTACGTCATTATTTGGAGCTATCAAAGGTGGACTCTGAGGTCCATAGATTGGCTGGTGAAAGGGCCAAGCACAGTAACCTGGGCATTGAGTTTCCGAGTTGCCAACCCAGATATAAGCAAACTTGTAGTTCTTGCCTTTTACTTGACTACTTTTTGAGGCCAAAGCGGACCCGTGACTCCCACACCTGTTCATACAAAACCCTTCAACAACAACATCAGAGGATGTTAGTACAACATTGATGGCGTTTTTCTGTTCGCCTCTTGAGGCCAAGCTCACAATTTGCTTGCTTGTGAGTGACTTTCCTAGAGAGTAAGTTTTATCAAGTATTTGGTTGCCCAAAAGAAGCGAAAAGGAAGACTTTCTGGAGGAAAGATAGTATCTTTCGATGGTTTTCCACCATGTGGCTACTGAGGGGTTATTGCTCTTTGAAGGTGTTGAAGTAGAAAGAGAAGCAACGAAGTCAGAAACAATAGCTCTCTGGGATGGCTTAAACTTGCCATACCAGATAAGATTGATGGAGATTTTTCCGGAAAGGAGAGGACCATTGTGGTACTTCAAGAGCTGGTTCTCATCACGCACTAGCTCATTGAGCTTCCTAGCAGCCGAAGCGAACTGAAAGAGAGAGATTACAAGAATCACTTGTACTAAAGAAGCCATCTTTGACATTAGCTTTGATTTGTTTTGGGAGAGGAAAAAGAGGGAAAAGCCGAGATAGCTTTAGTGGGTGTGCGTCAATAAGGTGGACAGTAGAGGATATATATAGCAGTCCAATAAGAGGTGATCTCCACTTGAACTTGAATTAATTAATAAAATAATAAGAGGAACTGGGGGTTTAGGTGAGAGAGTTAAGAAAACTTGCTTAGGAAAAAAGACAACGAACGAAGGAAAAGATGGGTTTTGTGCCACTTTCGAGTCACTTGGGCTAGGCATGTAAGAAAAGAGTTCCCAACGGTCTCTGGAGAGCGCTTTATGTTCAAAGAAAACGAGAAATACTCAACTTCTAGCTTCTACTTCCGAACTCCGAGTTTACGGGACCACGCGCCAATCAATGGCACCTCAAACTCGGTATCGGCGAGCGAAATGAGCTAGCTACAGTTTCCATCCGATTTCTGCATGACAACAATGCCCTCGGCATTCGAAAGTTCCTTCATTTTCAGGGGCAAAAGAGTAAAAAGAGTAAAGTTGATAAACGTTGGAAGTGACAGGCTGGATGTTGGGAAGTGTGGACTAATGCAGCTGGCTATAACTGGATAGCGTCCTGTTCTGTGGGACTGAAGAGTATCCTAGGGGGGTAGGCACGTGAGTCGACGCGCTCGTCATTTCATATATAGTATATACGCATGCGTGAGCGCATAAATATACTGCAGTGTCGTTCACACGCAAAACTCGTGATGGAGAAATAGGAAATGGAATACAGAGTAGGACTAGTCAGCGGCCACTCTTAGCTGGATCAAGCTAACACAGCAAGACAGCTAAGGTGATTTTATCTTACTTTCGCCTTCTGGCTGATGGATACAAGTCATTTTCTTTATGAAGCTTTTGCTTGTAGAGTCCGTGTTGCCAAGTCAAAAACCAAATCCCTTCTGACTTGCGAATATTTATTCTGTAACAACATTGCTTCCACTGCGTCATTATATTGAATTGGTAGAACAATCCAAAAAGACCGCAGCTCATATTTTTCAGTAATTTTGTGAGTATATTACATTATATAAAAATGGAATAATTATAAACGGAACCTGATAAACCTATGACAGCAATGTATTTGATTTATAGAATCAATCCAATAATATTGAAGATGTTAGTCATTTTTTAATTTTCAAAAGTCATAATGCAATTATAATAAATTGGATAATATTATTGAGAAAGAACTAGATCTCACAGATTAAGGGAAGGTTTAAACTTTAACAGAAGTGCACCCTTATAGATTCCGAACATTGTAAAACAAAAATGGTTATGCAATACAATGGAAGCTCATTGTTTTCGATCTCTTTCCATGGAACAGTTACAACTTGCACAGAAACTGGAGAATCTTAGCCTAATTCAAACAGCTATCGTCATCCTCTATCAAATAGCTAAACTCCCTCATAAGCTTTGCGTGCATATAAAGTTGTAAACATTATCCACAACCTAGCATTAACTGATTAATTAAGATTTAAAAGATGCTTATACACCTGCACGAACATCTCAATTAATGTGCAAACCACGCTTGGCGATGCGTCCACCTACAATGCCCTGTTGTTCACGAATAAAGAAAAGAAACTTCCACCATGTTTGGTGGGTCATCTCTTCGTTTCTCGGTCTGTGGCAGTGCTGCATTGTTTCTTACTTGCAGACATCACATAACGTTATTACTATTTAACCACAATTTTATATAGTTCTAAAACTGCTCTGTTGCCAATCTACTAGTGAGGTCTAGTATAGCTCCAGCACTATTATACCTTTTGAACATTTAACGTAATAACAGCAATAGGGTTTATTTACTTCTTTCACCCTAAACCTACTGTAAGTGAAATAATGAAATAGCACTAAAAATAAAATTGGAATAGCTTATTTGAGAATACAAGACGTCGTGAAAATTACTATCCTAAGTCGAAAATTTACCCTTTACAGTGTAGCAGAATAGTAGGATCCAACCTTAGAGTTAACACCTACTACACCAGCTTCAGTGCATTCCAAAATACAGAGTAGGATATGTCTCTGAGAAGTAACAAAAATAGAACAAACACAAAATAGAAAAGATAAGAAAATTTGTGTGCAAAAGTTTTTTTTTCGGTGGGAAGAAAACTTTGTGCGTTGTATGGAGATAGGTGACCAACCAGGTGAACTAGGTCATGAACTTGGTATTCAAGAAATTTTGGAGACAGAACTTGCTAGAGAAATAAGCAACTTCAAAATGCTTTAGTCTTATGATCGCTTTAGAGAGATAGCCTAAAAACTCTCATAGAAGGGTGGTTAGTCCCCTACAATCACGTAGGTGAGTCCATCAAGTGTGTACTGCTCACACCACTCAAACTTGGGCTATGTCATGAAGGATTAAATCATCTAACCTCATCAAACGTAGTAAATTCATGCTATGGAACGCAACTCAAAAATTAAATGTATCTCAGTGTTATTCCACAAACAAAATACAAGTAATCACCACATAATTTCGTTTGACCCATTGAATTTGGTTTTTCACAACAAGTGTCCATCACGAAGTTATTACATAATTAGGCTCAACCTCATCCCTTTAGCATGCTCTGAAACTAGTTTCCTACTCAAAGTTTTTGTAAACGGATTCGCTAAGTTTGTCTTTGACTTGACATAGTCTAGAGAGATTACACCATGTCTGATTAAAGAACAAACAATTTTATGTCTCAATATGATATATCTACTTTTGCCATTATATGCCTTGCTCTTGACAACATGAATGACAACCTGCGAATCACAATGAAGGAACATAAAATGAATTAGTTTTTCTCAAAGTGGGATATTTGCTAAGAGATTTCTTAGCCATTCAGCTTCCCGTCTAGTTAGCTCCAAAGTCATAAACTTAACCTCCATTGTTGATTTTGCAATACATGTTTGCTTGGATGATTTCCAAGACACTACAGGTCCTGCCAAGATAAAAATATAACCATTGGTAAAGTGTATATCATCACTCTCCGTAACCCATTTAGCATCAGAATACCCCTCTATACAGGAGGATGACCACCAAAAGATAATTCATAATGCATCGTACCTTTTAAATATCTCAACAAACGAATTAATGCATTTCAATGGTCTTGACTTGGATTATGAGCATACCTACTAAGTCTATTATGCAACCTCAGGATGAGAATTGTTCATCATGAACATCACACTACTAAGAATTTTAGCATACTCAGCTTGGTTTACACTGTTACCAAGATTTTTCTTTAAAGTAACACTAGCATCATAGGGAATTTTGACTAGTTCAACATCATAGTAACTAAACTTCTTCAAAATTTCCTTAATATAATGAGTTTGATTCAACCTAAAATCAAAATAAGTCCTATCAACTTTGATTTCTAAAATAAAGTCCACAGCCAAAGGTCTTTTATTTCCAAGGAAGACCTTAGCAAACTATTGGTAGTATCAATGACAAATAAGCTACTATAAAAAATAATCATGTCATCTACATAAAGAGTTAAGATCACACAACCCTTGGCATTAGATTTCATATAAATGCAAGAATCAACATCACAAGAGGTGAAACCATGTTTGAAAATCTCACTTTCAAATTTCTCTCATGTCACTGTTTGGGAGCTTGTTTAAGCACATATAAAGACTTAACCAACTTATACGCCTTTTGCTCCTGACCAGGCACTCCAAACCCTTTGGGTTGGACCATATAAATTTTCTCATCAAGATTACCATTCAAGAAAGTTGTCTTAACATCCATTTGGTGCATATGAAGCTTAAATACTGAGACAATAGCAAACAATATCCTTATAGATGCAATTTTGGTAACAGGGGAGTAAGTATCAAAAAAGTTCAATCCTTTCTTTTGTTTAAAACCTTTTATTACAAGTCTTGCCTTGAACCTCTCAATGGTTCCTTCAGGTCTCAATTTCTTTTTGAAAATGCACTTACACTCCAAAGGCTTACACCCTTGAGGTAGATCAACTAAAACTTAAGTTTTATTAGATATAATTGACTCTAGCACATTATCTATGGCTTCCTTCTAAAAGGCAACATTCACAAATCTCATTACTTTCTCATAAGTTTTAGGATCTTCCTCAAGAATATAAGTTACCACAAAACTGTCATCTATCTCCTTAGACTTTTTACCTATAAAGGATGTAATAAAGTCAGAATCAAAATTGGTCGGTACTCTAGCTCTTTTGCTTCTCTTTAGTTCAACAATTTCCTCTTCCTTTATGTCATCATTAGTAGAAGAATTGAGGACATATTCTCTAGGAGTTTGCGCGTTCACTTTCATAGGAAATATATTCGCAAAGAACACTGCATCTCGTGACTCCATAAGTGTTAGATCTCTCTTCCTTAAGCATAAATCTATATGCAACACTATTAGAGACATATCCTACAAAAATTGAATCAATGGTCTTAGGCTCGATTTTCTTCCTCTTATGTTCAGGTAGAGCAACCTTAACTAGACACATCCACACTTTCAAAAAGAGCAAGTTAAGTGGATAACCTTTCCAAATTTTATAAGGGGTTTGATCTAGTTTCTTATAGGGGACTCTGTTTAGAACATAATAAGCTGAGAGAATAGCTTCCCCCCCCACATAAAATCAGGTTAACCTAAGGAAATTAACATTGCACTCATCATATCCTAAAGTATTCGGTTTTTTCTCTCGGCTATTCTATTTTGTTCATGTGTATAAGGGGTTGAAAGATCATGAATAATCCTAACTTTTCCATAATAATCAACAAGAAAATCAGTACTATACTCACCACCTTGATTAGACTGTAATCTCTTAATTTTCCTTTCCAATTAGTTTTCAACCTCAACTTTGTATTTTATAAACATTTCCTTTGCATCACTTTTATTTTTTAATAAGTAAACTTTAGTAAATTGAGAACAATCATCTATAAAAGTAATATAATTTTCCTTTCCAATTGGTTTTCAACCTCAACTTTGTATTTTATAAACATTTCCTTTGCATCACTTTTATTTTTCAATAAGTAAACTTTAGTAAATTGAGAACAATTATCCACAAAAGTAATATAATATCTCATTCCTCTTTTACTCACACAATTTTTGAAATCACCCAAATCTAGCAGTTATAACTCTCTCTCAGTCACTGACTTAAAAGGTTTCTTAGAGTGTTTATCCTCAACACAAATTTGAAAATTTTCTATTTCATTGGTGATTTGGTTAGGTAACAAATTTAGGCTTTGCATTCTCTTAATTGACCTCACATTCACATGCCCAAGTCTAGAATGCCATATGTCTAGAGACTCGACAATATGCGCAAAAGAAGTAGATGTAATCATTTCAACATAAATTACAAATAAGCCCCCATTACAAAACCCTTTACCAATAGAATTCTCATTTTTAGTTAGAACTAGCTCAGAATCAAAGGTAAGTTTAACACCAGCTTTATTAAGTAATGCACCAAAAATCAAGTTTCTACGTACATCAAGAATAATTAGAAAATTTTCTGACGCCAAAAATTTTCAGAAGTGAGTTTGAGAGTGACCTTTCCAACTCCACAGAAACTTTGCTAGAGTTGCCCATGTACATGAATTCACCATCTGCAACATCATTCAACTCCTTGAGCAGGTCCTTGTTGGTACAGAAGTGTTGTGTAAGTCTTGTGTCAACGATTCGTTTGACCAAGTTTCCAGCAAGGTTGACCTCGGACACAACATCATGCCAAATTTTCTTAGTAGTTTTGTACTTGCAATAGATATCAAACAATGAGTTTATTATATGGTTGAGCAACACTCCCCTAATGGCACGATTATCTTTAGTTGTCTTAGGGTCGGTATTGCCACTAGAAATTTCTTGAAACAATATATAATTAACTTCGTATTGTTGAAAGTAAAACAGGATTTTCTCAAACCATCGCTTAAAATTTCTCCCATTTAGAGGCTTTAATCTAATTAGGTCAGTCATAATCCTCTGGAGGGTAGAACCTATGTGGGTAATAGTGAGTGTAGAACCTACGTTGATCTCATTCGCATACGACGTAATGAATCTGAAAACAATAGCAAAAACAAACGGTATTTAAATTAACGCTTTCTAACTTATACCAAAATAAACACGCAGTAGCACAATATTCCGACTTATATTAACACACAACATAAAGAATGTAACAATTTTCAAACAATAGCATGAATGCAATATTTTAGACAATAGTAGCACTGCAACAAAATTCAGGCAAATAGTAGGTAGAACGCAAAAAATATCCGATAACAATAGCAACGCAACAAGAATTTTCCGAAATAGATTGTGAGAGAAATAATGAAATAGCACCAAAAATAAAACAGGAACAACTTATCTGAGAATGCAAGGCGTTGTGAAAATCACTATTCTAAGCTGTAAATTCTCCCTTTAAGTGTAGCAAGATAAAGGGATCTGATCCCAGGGTTAATATCTCCTTACCAGCTTTGACGCACTCTAAAGGCAAAGCAGGATCTGTCTCCGAGAATTAACAAAAACAGAAAAATGCAAAATGGAAAAGATAAGAAAATTTGTGTGCAAAAGTGTCTGTTTACGGGAAGAAAAATGTGTGCGTTGTACGGAGAAAACGAAAAAGCATGACAACAGGGATAGCAGCCAAAACAAAGCAAATGCGTGAAATTTATAGAGAGCAGAGAGACATTTTGTTAATGTGTATTAAAGTAAAAGGAATGTTTAGGTAATAAAAATAAATATATGAATGTTATGATCATTATGAAGGGCCCAAAAAAAACGTATGACTTCAAGCAAGTGGGCTCCCAAAAGATCATATCATACATGCTCGTGTTTGTGGTATCCATACCCCCCTCAAGAGACTTGATTCAAAGCTTCACAAAACAATCTAATATATAAAATAATCTTTCAATGTAAAACACAATCCAAAGTAAGAAAGAGAGATATTCTAAGTTTTGAAACAACACCAACAGCTACACATGCCATGTACGTAACTTTTCCTATTGTAATGGCTATGTATCGTATCCATCATTTATTTAATTATTAATTTTTCCCACCAGTCCTCCCTTTTGTTAACCATTATGATAATTATTTGATTGCAAAGCTAGATAGTATATTTTCTAATGCCACGAATATGTGAAACATTTGAATTTCGTAATCCTGATATGTCTGGTAATCTATGTATTTATAAATATTGAATCTTTTCTTTTCTCATTAGATGGCCTTCTGTTGATGGGTAAACCGTCATGTAAACTGAGGCCGTGCTTTATTGCTTCCCGTTGACTTAAAACATTCAAAATCCTAAGACAATTTAGCATCGTTATGTACCATTTCGGGGAAGGTCACACACTAAATTGGTGCGCCACGTGCTTCCTTTACCGCATCTTTGACCGCTATGTTTCACCAAACCTGGTTAAAGAGGATAAAGGGCTTAACATGGCTAAATCTGTTGGAATAGGGGATATCATTAGGTTCAGCTGCTCAACGAGAGAAAAAATTAAGAATCTCCTTTTTTTAAGTTTCAGTGTCTATTCAAGTTATAAATATGTTTTATGATGTAAAAAGTCCTGGCATCCTAGCTTTTGTTTATATTCGACATAGGATTATATAAGTTAGTTTGTTCAAGTTTTTAACTTCTTTTATCAGGAATAAGAGAGGAGCAACAATCGTCATTCGTGAAGAAAAGAGCTGGCTTATGGCGTCCATTAACTTATATACTTGCAGTGTCCAATCTTAATACTTGCAGATAGACTGTTTTATCTATCGGCTGTTGCAAATTCATGCAGCATAGCAAAAAACAACTATTGTCTGGACTCCGTGACAAATAAATAAAATCTATGTCGAGAGTGACACATTTAGCGAACCACCTTCCTTCTCTTCCTTAAAATTCAAACCCCTGGCATTAGTATGATGAACAAGCTCACCCAACTTTCGAAGCCAAACCCTCGAAATTGCAGCTGCATATGTTTCAACGGGGAATCTTTCTCAAGCAGACAGCACACGTAGCGACAGCTTCAAAATGCTTGAGGAAATCTACAACTATCATCCACTGAAACTTTAGCAAATAAATTATTATGTCATCCTTTGAAAAGAAATATAATATGATTTTACACAACTATGCTAGAGTTCATATCGCCTAAAATTTAATCACCTTGGATGCCAACGAAATCCTGTAAACTCGGGCAGAGCATCCAGCCTGTCTCAATGCGAAGAATTTGGCTTTGTTCCCATTCTTCCAAACACATATAGCCTTGTTCCCCCGAATTTAATTTTCTTCTTTCTTCAATGACAACACGAGTGGGGAATTCTTTAATCGAAATGTAATCTAACTCCCGTCTTTGATTAATGTTATTAATAACGGTCGAGTTAGATCATGTAGTAATTAATTAAGCAAAGAAACAATATTATTCTAGATGCCTTTCATTTCTGTACTAGGGAAATGAAGGACATCTTGTTCAAGGTTTTTGTTAAAGTCAAGGGATAAACAAAGTTTTATTCTGTTAAACTGTAAGTTATTATTACACCTATGAAGGGTATAATAGTACTTATACGCTTGAGATAACTACCAAAGGTAGTTATATGAAGACAAAAAAATATGAATGCAACGTTTACACAAGAAACGTACCGTCTATGTGTATTGGTTGCTTCAGTCATTTTGTTCTTCAAGGTTTTACAAAGAAGAGTAGAACAACTCTGCAGAAAATTGGAAACAGAAAGTTCTATAACCGGTGGAATTATAACGAATCATCAAGTATGTATTTTTCGTTTGTCTATGCATATACAATCGATCCTGGATGCATAATCTTTGTGGTTGTGTTGTTTGATCTGTACATTCATTTCTTTTCTAACAAGGTATCCCACTAAGTCGAGAGATTCCATCCCAGAGCCAAGAATACGTTCAAAGCTAAGCTCGAGAACACACGAGAATACACAGTCTACTTCTTCGAAACGAAATCTGTCAACTTTTCTCGCTCTAACATTTTCTCTCGCTTGACAATTTTTAATCAATTTTATGACGGTCTCATATCAATTAGATCTTTAAACCTCTTATCCTACCAAATTAACTTTTGGTTTATTTTTTGAATGTTTTTAATTGGTGGCATTAGAATTTGATATGATGCTTTATCTTATTCTTACAATGACAACTAGGCACGTCGTGTGTGGATGTAAGACCACGACCACCTACATCTGATTTTCCCATAAAGTAATAAACAAATTAAATAACTATTCATATCAAACGTTTTTTCGATTGAGCCTATTGTATAGGATTTGTCTAGTGCGAAGTACTTGATTGACATAATTTGTAGGTTATTACATCAATATGAAGATTTACTCAGTACACATTTAAAGGATAGCAACTGCGGGTTACTCCGTTTAAAAAAAAAATCTTTTAAACAATAATTCGGATACATAAATTATATAAATAATCATAAATTATGTTATTTTTATGATTGTAATTTATTTATTTTAAAATAAACTATATAAATAATCATAAATTATATTATTTTTAAATCATATATTCACAAACCCTAACGAAATAAGTGTGTCAAAGCCCAATAATAAATCAGCCCACGATGAAAGTTCCATTCTTGTTGGACTTCAAGTCATGATCTTTAGTTGAAGCCTACCGAGAATTTTTTGCTCTGTCCGTCTTCCCAATCCTCCCATTGTTTCTGAGGTGGTGAGGTGGGAAATCTGAAAATTTGGTGTAGCATCAGGCAAGGGTGAGAGGGAGACATGACAACAGATGAAGACAGTGGAGAGTTTTACCTCCGATACGACGTCGGACACAAGGGAAAATTCGGACACGAGTTTCTGGAGTTCGAGTTCAGACCTGACGGTAAGCTCCGATACGCCAACAACTCCAATTACAAGAACGATACCATGATTCGCAAGGAGGTCTTCCTAACTCCTGCTGTTCTCAAAGAGTGTCGCCGAATCATCTCTGAAAGCGAGGTTTTTTGTTATAAGCCACCTTTCTTTTTCTAGGTTCTCTCTATTAGGGTTATTTTGAATTCTCAAATCTTGTCCTTTTGATATGGTTCTTGTAGATTATGAAGGAAGATGATAACAACTGGCCAGAACCTGACAGAGTTGGGCGTCAGGAGCTGGAGATTGTAATGGGTAATGAGCATATATCGTTCACTACTTCAAAGATTGGATCACTTGTGGATGTTCAGAGCAGTAAAGATCCTGAGGGACTCCGCATTTTCTATTATCTTGTTCAGGTCTGTTGTTTCTCTGCACTTACTGTATTGAAATTATGTGCTTAACTTGCCATCGGGATCCTAATGACTAGAGAGCTTTGCTTAGAAATTTAGGTTGTGTAAAGCTAATGGTGGCTTTTGTTAGTTTCTTTTTTCTTTTGCTCAAGAAACTACACATTATTGAACCTGAGAAGTTTGGTTTTGATAGTATGTATGGTTTTTGAGAACTTCAAACTAAAAGTAAGGATCTCCTGCAATTTATCTTGTTTGCTTATTAGTTAGGAGAAGTATAAACTTCAGTTTGATTATTGCCAGTCGTAGAATGTTAACGATGGATTCTTCGGCTACATTACAATATCTCGCTGCTTATACAGGAGCAGCTCAGGTCAAATAGGGGATTTTGCTGAATTCACTTCTGCTTTACTGATTATGATTCTTCTTGGTCTGTGATTGCAGGATTTAAAGTGCTTTGTCTTCTCCCTCATTTCTCTCCACTTCAAGATCAAGCCTATTTAGGAGCCACCATCATGTCTACAATACATCTTGTAACTTCATTGTGTCTGGATTTAGATTTTTTGTTTTGATTGTTTGACAGTGTGGTTCCCTTTTTCTCATGCTTTCTGAGGCTTTGTAAGATTTTATGGGCATGACTACCTTGGTTTTGTGGATTGGAATCCATTTGTCTTTGAAGTTTCATAGTTTTGAACTCCTAGTCCCTGTGTTTTGAGTTGTGAGCATGATATGGTGAACATGAAACAAAGTGATTTTGCAGATTCAAGCTTATGCTTCCCAAGTTTTGGCAAAAAGCTACTGCATTTTTAAAGAACAAGATCCTGCTTATGTTTAGCTTGTTATCTTGTAATGGGCAGAAGTAGAATTATCTTTCGGAACTGCTGGTTAATTACAAAACACAAGTTCATAACAACGACTTTGAACTTGAAATACATCTGAATGTTATTGAGCTTCTTCTGCACTTTTAAGAATTAAGAATCCGCTCATGATAGATTTTGCCGATTGCCATCAGATGTACATTATCCAAGTAATATGTACAACAGCATAGATTGTGCTAGAAATAGTTACACAGTTAGTGGATTAGGCCATCTTTTCTTTACCTCAGTTTTCCACCGTACCTCCCTGAGCTTCCCATCGACCCCATAATCCCTTTCCATAACAAGGTTGATTCCTTCATCTGAGTACCAGCCAACTCCTATGCAAAGGACACCATCTTTGTTAACATCGACATAAGTCGTAACACCACCTGGAAGCCAAAGCACAGTGACATCCTGCATATCTAGCATCTCTTCCTCTCCGAAGGACGCTGCACTCTCAGGCAAATTTCTCTTCTTCAAGGTTTCTGTACAAAGGTAAACGAATGATGCACCATTGCCGTCCTCAGCCACCATCTCCTCACCAACTATTGATATTGGAGTAGCACTCACCTCGAAGACCTTCCAGGATCCTATCAATTCCGATGGTTGAGTTCGTTTTCGTTGAGAAAATGGCTTTAAATTGAACTCCATATCACTGGTTTAACCGGTAAGAAATTAGTCCTCACTAAATGAGAAACCATGAGTGGTAGATTTCAGTGATATCAAATCCAAGACACCTTTTCTCATAGCAAATTCCCCATCAAAAGTATGAAGCTAACATGTAACAAATTTCAACTGAAAAATAGATAAACAGGGAAATCTGGCTAAACTATATTAATAAACAAGTTCATAAGTACTTTATATCATATCATAACAAAGCGA